>JAVGVS010000028.1:1133214-1298657 GCA_032718565.1 Distichodus sexfasciatus | reverse complement strand
CGGCCGTTTTTCTCGGAAACCTCCGTTGCCACAAGCGACTGGTTTTGCCGTGGAGGGTCACGTTTATAATTGCTACATAAAAGTTATCTTTCACATTTGATCTGCGTAGCTCCTTTACTGATGAAGACATTAATCCATGATGCATTTTCGCTCTCCTGAAGAGAGCAGCTGTCTCTCTCTGTCTTTCCAGAGCATGAGTGCGAGAAAGAGGAGAGTGCACAACGTTTGCTCTAAGTGATGATGGGCTTAAAAGTGGGATGGACTCACTAGAGGCGGAAAAGGTGGAAACACAAGCGATCTCCGAGCCAAAGCAAACTTTATTGTTATGTCAGCTCCAGTATATATAAGTGTATAGAGAGACCAGTTGACGTGGCTCCAGTTTCTACAGAGTACAAAGGAACATCAAATATACATACAGAATATACATGTATAAATAAAACTATAATATAAACTAAAGCTAGAAGTAGACGTTTAGTCCAGTGCGGAATTCCATCACATATACAGTAGGCTCTGGCTTATATGTCATGGTCGGAGGCATGTTTTTTTTCTTCAAGATTCAAGATTCTTTATTTGTCACATGCAAATTATACAGGTACAACATGCAGTGAAATGTATCCTGATCCGCTCTTTGACTGTGCTATTAAGGCAGAAAATTTTAAAATAAAAATAATAAAATACCAAGGAGAATAATAGAACCTTAAAATAACTTAGAGATAAGGAGATAAAGGGAAAGAGATAAAAAAGAAAATAAACTGCGACATATACGATAAGGTGTGATGGATTAAAAAGGTGCAATGAGTGCAGTGTGCATGTTTTTAAAGTGCCAAGTGCAGCTGCACAGCAGATACGTATGTTACATATGCATGGAGCCTGGAGCACACACCGTCATCAGAATGATCAATTATGTAATGAGCTTTTTTAACGTGATCGTGAGATGAGACGAAGTCATAAGACTAGTTTGTAATAAAGCGATGCTGTTTTTAAGGGGACAGTACATGAATATACTGGGAAGTTCAGTCACTGTCTATAGCGTAACCTTTAGATTTTCTCTATTTTTATGTTATATTTTTTTCTTACTTTTTAGTTCATTGTACAGTTTTTAACTTAACCAGTAAACTTTATCATTCTAAAATCCATTTTTTAAATTGGATCGTTCGGGGTACATTTCACTACTTACAGTGTATAACCACATACGTGACAAATATAGAATACTGAATCTAACAGAATTTTTTAAAAGATTGTAGATTCTCACTGAAGGCACTGTGAATGAACACATATGGAATTCTGTAGTGAACAAAAAGTGTGAAATAACCCAAAACATGTTTTATATCTTGATTCTTGAACATAACCACCCTTTGCTTTGATCACTGCTTTGCACACTCTTGGCATTCTCTCGATGAGCTTCATGAGGTAGTCACCTGAGATGGTTTTCCAACAGTCTTGAAGGAGTTCCCAGAGATGCTGAGCACTTGTTGGCCCTTTTTGCCTTCACTCTGTGGTCCATCTCATCCCAGACCATCTCAATTGGGTTTGGTCATGTGACTGTGGAGCCCAGGCCATTTGGCGCAGCACTCCGTCACTCTCCT
The DNA here is from genome assembly GCA_032718565.1 of Distichodus sexfasciatus. Taxonomy (NCBI): domain Eukaryota; kingdom Metazoa; phylum Chordata; class Actinopteri; order Characiformes; family Distichodontidae; genus Distichodus; species Distichodus sexfasciatus. The sequence continues at coordinate 1,297,071 of JAVGVS010000028.1, read as the reverse complement.
TCTGGGTCATATAGCCCTTACACAGTTCATTCATAGTTTTGATGCCTTCAGTGAGAATCTACAATGTAAATAGTAATGAAAATAAAGAAAAAACATTGAATGGGAAGGTGTGTCCAAGCTTTTGACTGGTAGTGTGCATATAAAAAAAAAAGTAAAATATGGTGTGAAGGAATATGTACTGTCAGACTTTTGCTGCTACGCTGTAGCCTAATGCTCATCTAAAATGTTTGGAGTAGAGAATATGGGAATTGCACTGTGATTTGGTTGTGAGTTGAGTAAGTGACTGGTGCGTTCTCGTAGTTACAGAGCTCAGAAATGTAGCCCTACTTCATATTTCCTTTTGATTATGAAAAGTTACATTCAAAAGATACTCCGTGTGATCTGATGACCTCGTTGCAGCAACAAGAACATGTCTGAAGTGAGATGTGACACACAGTACGTGTTAACGGTCGGATTGTCAGATCATTCGTATTAGTAAATCAGTAGTTATTTGTGCAGTGATGTCTACGAAGTCTGAAAATGTGTCTATGGAAAAAGTTTGGAATTTTGAAATGTAACTAACAACAAAAAGGCAGCAGGAGTTAAAAAATGAAGAAAAATCAGCACCGTCACATCTGCAGTCAGCCTCATTTCAGTTAACCAAAATATAAACTAAACATACTAATGCTCAGTTTTATCTCGCACTGTCCTTCCTCAGAAGCGTAAGCATTTATCCGAACAGCTCCCTCAAGAATCTTCTACAACAGTGTGCACGACCAGAAGAATCCCGGCGCATTCTGATGCCAGCACGGCTGAGGCGGTCGCAACATAAACGGCTTCGGGCTCTGTTTTCACGGGGAAAGTTCAGTAATTAAAACCAGCCCGTTCCGAAAGGCTTTTTTCCCCCAATTCTCTGCAGAGCCGTGCAGGTCAATCTTGGTGTGGGACCTCGGGACACCCACAGGGTGGGGGGGTGGGGGGAATGGGGGGGAAGCGCTGATAACGCTGCGGCGAGGGCTCCATCCTGTTTACACGCCTGGTAAATATGTAAGTAAATACGATATAAACATTCCACGGAGGTCTACAAGACAGGACCTCCTGTTTGTTCACTCCGCTCGCTTAGAGACACCCGAACTTGACACTGGGGTGAGCTTCTCCTCGTGAAGGACATTGTGAAGTATGGGCCAGTTTGAGATTCTCACATTCGTTCACCCCCACATTCATACATTCGTTATCCCGACCGCTTAATCACTACCGGGGCCGCGGGGACCGAAGCCTATCCTGGACCTTCGGTTGTGAGGCCGGGATCAACCCTGGGTGGGCGTCAGTACACAGCAGACACACACACACTCACATTTACACCTATGTGGCCAATTTTAGAGTAACCAATCAACCTACAGGGCGTGCTTTTGGACTGTGGGAGGAATCCACACGAACACAGGGAGAGCACACAGGAAGACTCCACAGCCAGACTGGGGATCGAACCCAGAACCTTCCTGCTTTGAGGAAGGTTTGCGCCTTTGCACATAAATTAGAATATCTAAAATATTAAACATCATTAAAGGTATAAGTTAAAATATAATAACAGGAAAATAAAATGAACTACAGAATTTTTTTAAATAAACAAGTGGGGGACGTTGGCAGGGTTTCAAGTCCATAATCAAACACAATAAAGTGCATAATATATGTATTATTTAATTTAATTATTAATAATTATTTAATAAATTACATATATAATGTAAACGCAATTACTACATTTTCCCGCTTGAATGTGAATCACCTGTTGCAATGAAACCATAGTTGATGTCTCATCATCGGCTCTTCACACTTCTATAAAGAAGCTTGTTTTTACTCATTTTACTAAGAACGTTTGTTTTTACTAATTTTAATAATAAAAAAGTTATCCTGGGAGCTTACTGAAAAAAACTGTGACTAAGGCAAGTGCAAGACGCATGGACGGAAGTGGTCACTTCCACCACTTGGGGCAGTTGGTAGCATAACGGTTAGGGAGTTGGTCCCGTGATCGGCGGTTCGTTGGTTCATGTCCTGTATCGGTACAGGTAACCCTGAGGTACTCATGAGCAAGGTACCGTCCCCAAGCACCGCTCCTCGGGCAGTGCTCATGTCAGCTGCCTACTGCTCCTCCACAGATGGGTCAAATGCAGCGATCACATTTTGTCGTGGTGCACTGTGGCTTGTGCTATGGTGTGCTCACAATGACAAATAATCACTCGCTTAAAATAAAATACCTTGCAGACTTATATAGATAAAATCATGTAAATAAAATTTACTAATGTTATTTTTACGATCCTCGCAGGATTGGTACGGTGGAAATTTTAGCATTTTTGATGCTGTGAATTTCTGAGACCGCAATATACCTTGAAACCGAAAACCGACCCATGTCTAATCCCGTACGACGCTGCAGCAAAGTCTCATTACGTAAGCCGAGCTCAGATATCCACTTTCCATTATCACATATCGAGGGAAAATCCTCGACATTCCGGCAAAACCTCTCAGAGGGACGGGGCCCTACGGTGGACACGTGACCGGTCAGGACACAATTCCAGTCGCTCCACCCAGGCCAGAGGGAGCACCATTTACACACACATTAATGTCACTTATCAGAAAACAAACATCCAAGGGAAGATATTCTACTATTAGGAACAGTTGTCAGAATGTGTGTGTGAGTGAGTGTGTGTGTGTGAGTGTGCGTGAGTGTGTGTGTGAGTGTGCGTGTGTGTGAGTGTGTGTGTGTGAGTGTGTGTGCGTGTGTGTGAGTGTGTGTGTGTGAGTGTGTGTGCGTGTGTGTGTGAGTGTGTGTGTGTGAGTGTGTGTGTGAGTGTGTGTGAGTGTGTGTGTGCGTGTGAGTGTGTGTGTGAGTGTGCGTGTGAGTGTGTGTGTGTGAGTGTGTGTGTGAGTGTGCGTGTGTGTGAGTGTGCGTGTGTGTGTGCGTGTGTGTGTGAGTGTGTGTGCGTGTGAGTGTGCGTGTGTGTGTGCGTGTGAGTGTGCGTGTGAGTGTGTGTGTGTGTGTGTGAGTGTGTGTGTGTGAGTGTGTGTGCGTGTGTGTGTGAGTGTGTGTGTGTGAGTGTGTGTGTGAGTGTGTGTGAGTGTGTGTGTGCGTGTGAGTGTGTGTGTGAGTGTGCGTGTGAGTGTGTGTGTGTGAGTGTGTGTGTGAGTGTGCGTGTGTGTGAGTGTGCGTGTGTGTGTGCGTGTGTGTGTGAGTGTGTGTGCGTGTGAGTGTGCGTGTGTGTGTGCGTGTGAGTGTGCGTGTGAGTGTGTGTGTGTGTGTGTGAGTGTGTGTGTGTGAGTGTGTGTGTGTGTATGTGTGTGAGTGTGTGTGTGTGTGCGTGTGTGAGTGTGTGTGTGAGTGTGTGTGTGTGTGCGTGTGTGAGTGTGTGTGACTGTGTGTGTGTGAGTGTGTGTGAGTGTGTGTGTGTGTGACTGTGTGTGTGTGAGTGTGTGTGAGTGTGTGTGAGTGTGTGACTGTGTGTGTGTGTGTGTGAGTGTGTGTGTGTGTGAGTGTGTGTGTGTGTGTGCGTGAGTGTGTGTGTGTGTGAGTGTGTGTGTGTGAGTGTGTGTGTGTGCGTGCGTGTGTGCGTGTGTGCGTGCGTGTGTGAGTGTGTGTTTGAAGCCTCGCCCCTGCCTGCAGTGTTGGGGGCTTATTTTTCTCTTTCCAAAGACAGACGTTTTCAACCAACAGGTGTTTCTGATTGGTGCCAAATTGGAAGAAGTGACATCTGATTGGCTCCCGTGCCTACGTGGCACACGCACATGGCATCACAGCGCTCTCTTGGCAGCTGCGAGGTGGAGTCGGAGGGCGAAGATGGAAGCAACAATCCGTGACCAAATACTCCAAAATGCTGTTGAAACCTTATTATGAAAGTGAGTGATTATTTGTCATTGTGAACACACCACAGCACAGCACACAGTGCACCACAACCAAATGTGACCTCTGCATTTAACCCATCCGTGAGGGAGCACAGGGCAGCGAACAAGGGCAGCACCCAGGGAGCAGTGCTTGGGGACGGTACCTTACTCATGACCACCTCAGTGGTAACTTTACCGGCCCTGGATTCGAACCTGCGACCTTCATATCGCGGGGCGAACACCCTACCGTTACGACCACCAACGGCCCCAAAATGATTTGACGTTAGCTTGTTAAAAACGTATAGATCTTCATGTTACGTGTAGCCTTGTCGTGCAGATAACTACCGTAGTAAAGCAGTAAAAGCAGTCGGCTGAAGCTTTCAACCATAAGTAGGTTGTAGCTCGAAAAGCTTCCTTTATCAAATAATCTTCCCCAACGCTGCGTGTAAACTGTGGCGCATGTGTTCCTGCTCAGGTCCATGTGGAGCGCAGCGTCACACCGCAACAGCAGCAACAGCAGCGGCAGCAGCGCCGACCGCATCACAGCCCTCATGTAAATAAGCCACAAACAGAGTGGGAACAGGAGCTGCAGGACACGCAGCAGATGGGGGACGATATGACAAACACACCCCTTAGGACATCAGCTGGATTGTGGTGGTGTGGAGGAAGTGAGCGAGAGAGAGCGAGAGACAGAGAGAGAGAATCACCCTGTCTGCACGGTCTGAAAATATACTTAACACTACGAGACGCGGCTGCTACGCTAGGCGTTGTACTGACTTTGCTTGCGCGCAGCCTTTTTGTTAATATTGAGGATTCCAACAGGTGGCGCCGTGCGCTATTAAAGCGTCCGGACCGCCATAAAGTGACGGAGGAAGAAGAGGAGGACGTAGAAAGTGAGAGTGTGAGAAAACATCGGCTGGGTTTACTATAAAATGAGGGGAAAAAGATGTCGAAGGTAAAAATGACTTGCGTTCGGATGTTATGAAGGTGCAAAAAAGACGGCGAAACCGTTCGGCCATGCTGATGTCACGGACCAAAACTTGAACGCTGGTTGTTGTGGTTAGTTATCGGCAGTTGGTGGCGTAACCGTAGGGTGTTTGCCCCGTGATTAGAAGGTTGCAGGTTCGAATCCAGGGCCGGTGAAGTTACCACTGAGGTGGTCATGAGCAAGCGTCTCGTCCCCAAGCACTGCTGCCCACTGCTCCTTCACGGAGGGGTTAAATGCAGAGGTCACATTTCGTTGTGCTGTGGTGTGGTCACAAGGACACTCACTTTCAAAAACCTATCAGCTAAAATGTGCTCTAGCTGTTTTCCTTTTTTTTTTCAGATGACTAAACCAAGACTAAGACTAATTTTAACCCTAAACCACTTCACCCTGAACCCCAAAGGAAAACTGAACTCCGACTTCTCCGTTTTTTTCCTTTCAAGGACCACTATCCCTTTCCTGTTCCTATTTTAGTGACATCTGCTCTCCACGAAGCTCTAATTACATGAATACACACACACACACACTTAAACAAATCAGGGTGGTAGCTCTTGATTTTTCCATCACTTTTTTTCCCCCGAGGACCCCGCACCACCCCGGAGCTTCAGAAGAGTGAGAATCGGAGCCCGAAACCGTGCTCTCGCTCTGTAAACACTCACGCCGGCTTCTCGCGAGCAGGAAACACACTCTATGGCCTTTTAACCAACCACATACGCTGCTCTTTCCCACTGTGTAAATATACGTAACACGCTTAACGAGCGGCTCACACACAAACTCATCACGCGGAGGAGACAAGAAAGCCGCTTTCCAGGGCCTGCTCTCGGCGATCTCCAGCTTCGAGCCAAAAAACGCTTTCCTCAGCAAAGTTACTGACGGAGCTGGCCGGTGACGGTGGAAAATTTTATGAAAGTCAGGTGTCTCCCCCAGCAACTCGGGGCCAAGTGTGTATCGTTGGAGCTCGGAACATCAAAGTTTACAACTTAACTGCAGAGAGGCAGGCAACAGCAACAAACCGTTACCAGACAATTAAGCGCAGGGCCGTTTGGCTCCAGTCACCCGGGGTTGGGTTTGGCACTGTTTTTTAGAACGGGGGAGAGTAAAAAAAAAACCTGGCTTTTGCCAACGGCTGTGAAATCCTGAGTGCGCGCGCGGTGGTATATGAGGTAAAATTCTGGAGATAAACATCTCGCTCCAGATGTTGCTCCACTTCACGTTTTCTTAATCCTGCAGCCATAAGCCAGTTATGAAAAGGGCAGTTGTGGGACAGACAGGGATCTGGGAGGAAAATCCAACGACTTGAAGGCTGAGCTGCTCGCTTTCTTAACCAGGCCTGACCCAAAGTCTAATTCTAATCCTAATCCTAATCCAAAAAGAAAAAAAACGGTCACTTTTCAAGATACAAGCTACTTAAGATTAAGGGCCTGTGTCCACCAATCACGTTTTTTTTGCGCTGGCAGTGCCAATTTTTAATACAAATCCTATGAGCTTCAGCGTTCAGAGCGCTAAGCGGCTTCAGCGGAAAAAAAAAGACAACGGTGGAGAAGGTTTTTTACCCGCGGCGCTCAGAGAAATCCGTTCAACTTTTAGAACGGCTCTGGGCTCGTCAATGTCACTTCTCTCTTGCTAGCCAATCAAAATCGAGGAAGGGGCGGGACCTACACAGTCAAGAATTTACTAACAGTAGGTTCTAACAGTTGGTGGCGTAACGGTAGGGTGTTCGCTCCGTGATAAGAAGGTCGCAGGTTCGAATCCCGGGCTGGTAAAGTTACCACTGAGGTGGTCATGAGCAAGGTACCGTCCCCAAGCACTGCTCCCCAGGCGCTGCCCACTGCTCCTTCACGGATGGGTTAAATGCAGAGGTCACATTTGGCTGTGGTGCACTGTGGGCTGTGTTCACAATGACAAATAATCACTCGCATAATCTCTTTTATGTCAGCTAAAGTACCAATCACAAAGGAACATTTTACAATGTTTGTATGGAATAGGAACGAACGTGGAAGTGCCTGGGACGCTTTTTGTAACTTAGCGACAACAAGCGCTGACCGCTCTCAGCGCTTGCTAAAAGTAGCAAAGTCTCAGCAAAGCTCCTGCGTTACTCTAGAAGGAAAAGTGAGTGGTTATTTGTCATTGTGAACACACCACACTACACCACAGCACACAGGGCACCGCGACATCCGTAAATGAGCAGGGGGCAGCTACCATGCATACTGCCCCGGGGAGCAGTGCTTGGGGACGGTAGCTTCCTCCTGAGTATCTCAGTGGTACCTTTACCGGTCCAGGATTCGAACCGGCGACCTTCCGATCGTGTGACGAACTCAATGACCAATAAATTACCAAATGCGCCGCAGAGAAAATGTAGCGAAATATATCCAGTTATGCTTTAGATTTGTGTTGTATGATACTCTTAAAGTATTAAAAGCCACATTGTTGGTACCCATCTACTGGTCACCGGCGAGATCACGAGCAGAGAAACAAAAGCGGCGTCATTAGTATGGACAAGCGATTGAGAGAAAATCCCCCCGCTGCAAGAAATCCAGCACAAATCAAGTTTCACGGCCTCCGAGCAGCCAAAAGGGGGTCGAGCGGCTCTCCTACGGGGCGCTGAGGGGGAGAGACATTATCAATCCCTTTCACACTCTAGCTATTTGCCAGCGTCTGTCAGCGAACAAGCTCTCGGCTCCCCCCACGTCCCCCAGACGGAGGGGCTGCTCTTTCAGCTCGGGGCCCTTCGGCGCGCGGGGGGCAGAGAGGAGTCACCGGGCGACTTTTGGGGTTTATTTGGGGGCCCGATGGCTCCGTCACGGGGCGTCGCGTAGCTACACAAACATTTACGAGGAACAGTGCTGTTAATCAGATGAAAGGGTTGCTGCCTCAGCCTTAGTAAGGGCTCCAGCCTCGTAACTACTCCACACACTTATCCTTTACTTGGGATTCTTGTTGTCGGTGAACTTCTGACTTCATATTTTGACAGGGTCTGGCGGAAGGTGTTTGTTGATCTAAGTCAAGCTTTACGAGGTTGAGGAACAGATTCCTTGCACGTCCCTTGGAGTCAGTGCAGAATTGTTCGATTCAAATTTTAACACTGAGCGGCAGGAGGTAAAATCAAGGAAAAATGTCCCAAACATTATGGAGGCCACCGTTCGTCACTCTGGACGAGAGCGTCCGATTAATGTAAAGGTTTGAAGAAAAATGTGGAAATAAAACCTTAACGAAAACAAAAACTGCTCCGTTATTTAAAACAAGCTACCCAGTGACCGTGACAGGTCCCCCGACTCGAAGAGAAAGAGAGAAAGAAGGACCCTCCTGTCTGTCGTTCGGACTGCTGTCTCACTCGGAGGCGTGACGTGAAGCCAAAAAGGGGTGCGCGGTCTGGCGCAATCAAACGATCCCTCCATGAAAGACAGAATCTACATAATTGTCCCACAAAGGGGTGCTTTCTACGTGGCGGACGGCACATCAGTCAAATGAGTTATCTCAAGCATCTCAGCACCAAAGGGGGACCAAAGGGGCTGCTTTAGGAGGGGTGCGTTAAGGGGTCGGAGGTGTCCGCGGCAACTTCAGAGAGTTCTTGAAGGAGGGAGGGAGGGAGGGAGGAGCCTCGGGAGCAATCAAAAAAAGGGAAGAAGCAAAAACACACTGAGGCAGAGCGGTATAAAGGAGCACACAATTCTCATACTGTTTAAAGAAAAGGGGAAAAAAAGAGCTGTTCCAACGTTGGGGCCAATGGGCCGGCCTCTGCTCGGCCGTACGAGCCGCTCAGATGAAAGGGCCGACGTTCCTGGAACGAATTCAAAAAAACGACGAGCTTTCAACACCACATGTTTCGGGAACGCGAGGGGAGCACCGTTTCAAAGTGCGGGACGCAGGAGGAGGAATTTCAGGTGGTGCAATACCGCCAGCACAAACTAACATGCGATTCTGGACGTGGAAATCGAAACAAAAACGAGCCCGAAAAAAACAGGGGCATTTTGATTTAAAGAGTGTTAGTTAGTGAACTGAAAGCGAGCATACATCAGAGCGAGCGCCCAGCATCGGGTCAGAAGAAAAGCGTAGTAGTAAATCTGCAACACAAACTGCTGTAAACCTGCTGACAAAGTGAACAAACAGGACGGGCAACTTGATTTACAAATCAACAAATCAACACGGGTTTACACGCCACCCTCCCCCCTCCGCCCGGCGGCCCACCACTTCCCCTTGTTTCTGCTAAAATAAAAAATGAACAATGGAAATGTCCTCGCTCCTGAATGCGATTCAACTTTGGAGTGAGGCAAAAAAAAGGGGGAAAAATCCTTTTCACAGAAAGCTGTCACCGAGCTGAACTAAAGAGAAGAAAGGAAGGAGAGGGAAGGAGGAAAGCAGGGAGGGAGAGAGAGGGAGAGAGAGAGAGGGAGAGAGAGAGGGGCAGGGAGTTTGGTTTGGTTTGGAAGAGAGGGAGGGTTCCTCTATTTAGAGCCACTCAGGCAGCACACAGCCACATTCCAAATGGCAGAAGGCACTTTTCAGACCTCCTGATTCAAGACTTAATGTTGTTTTCAACTCTCGTCCCCCCGCTCCCCTCCCCTCCCCCAAAAAGACACCCCACCATCACCGCCACCGAAAAAACCAGAAAGGGACAGAAAACATTTAACAGTAACACCAATGTGGCCTGGCTGCGGGTGGGGAAGGCAAAAGGGGACAGACCTGAAAAATCAACAACAGCCATTAGAAAAGAGGGTTTTTTTTTCCCCTGAAAAGGCAGAAAACTGTAGCGGCATAAAAAGAAGGCGTCATTATGGCCAGTAAAAAAGGCCTTTATAAGGAGAGAAGGGCAGGGGCAGCTCCCACACATTAGCACTTCAAGAACGCACCCGCTTTCACAGTGGACGGTGGGCGGGGCCGAGTTTGGGTCTGACGAACTCACATACACACACACACACACACACAAGTGTGAAGCAATGGTTGGGGTCTGGGGGGGGGCTTTTTCTCCTCTGCTCTTTGGTGTTTTTGTGTTTGGAGGTGAGGGTCACTAAAGGGCACATGGGTAAAGAGTTTACCCTTCAACAGCATCCCTAATATCAGAGAGAGAGAGATAAAGGAGAGGAGAGAGAGAGGCTTCTATGCCTTCCCGGCTTAGTAAACACTCCAGCCAAAGATGCTAACAGAGCTGCGCAATTCACTGAAAAAAAAAAAGACATTCCAAAACTCTAACTGACGTTATATCTTGCCCGTGTGGGATCTTTTGATAAGTGATGCACACTACCAGTCAAAAGTTTGGACACACCTTCCCATTCAATGTTTTTTCTTTATTTTCATTACTATTTACATTGTAGATTCTCACTAAAGGCATCAAAACTATGAATGAACTGTGTAAAGACTATTTGACCCAGAAGGAGAGTGATGGAGTGCTGCGCCACATGGCCTGACCTCCACAGTCACCTGACCAAACCCAATCGAGATGGTCTGGGATGAGATGGACTGCAGAGTGAAGGCAAAATGGCCAACAAGTGCTCAGCATCTCTGGGAACTCCTTCAAGACTGTTGGAAAACCATTTCAGGTGACTACCTCATGAAGCTCATCGAGAGAATGCCAAGAGTGTGCAAAGCAGTGATTGAAGCAAAGGGTGGTTATGTTCAAGAATCAAGATATAAAACATGTTCTGGGTTATTTCACACTTTTTGTTTACTACATAATTCCATATGTGTTCATTCATAGTGCCTTCAGTGAGAATCTACAATCTTTTTAAAAATTCTGTTAGATTCAGTATTCTATATTTGTCACGTATGTGGTTATACACTGTAAGTAGTGAAATGTACCCCGGAAGATTCAAAGACGGCGCAATTTTAAAAAATGGATTTTAGAATGATAAAGTTTACTGGATAAGTTAAAAAGTGTACAATGAACTAAAAAGTAAGAAAAAAATATAACATAAAAATAGAGAAAATCTAAAGGTTACGCTATAGACAGTGACTGAACTTCCCAGTATATTCATGTACTGTCCCCTTAAAAACAGCATCGCTTTATTACAAACTAGTCTTATGACTTCGTCTCATCTCACGATCACGTTAAAAAAGCTCATTACCTAATTGATCATTCTGATAACAGTGTGTGCTCCAGGCTCCATGCATATGTAACATACGTATCTGCTGTGCAGCTGCACTTGGCACTTTAAAAACATGCACACTGCACTCATTGCACCTTTTTAATCCATCACACCTTATCGTATATGTCGCAGTTTATTTTCTTTTTCATCTCTTTCCCTTTATCTCCTTATCTCTAAGTTATTTTAAGGTTCTATTATTCTCCTTGGTATTTTATTATTTTTATTAAAAAAAATTCTGCCTTAATAGCACAGTCAAAGAGCGGATCAGGATACATTTCACTGCATGTTGTACCTGTATAATTTGCATGTGACAAATAAAGAATCTTGAATCTTGAAAAAAAAAAAAACATGCCTCCGACCATGACATATAAGCCAGAGCCTACTGTATATGTGATGGAATTCCGTACTGGACTAAACGTCTACTTCTAGCTTTAGTTTATATTATAGTTTTATTTATACATGTATATTCTGTATGTATATTTGATGTTCCTTTGTACTCTGTAGAAACTGGAGCCACGTCAACTGGTCTCTCTATACACTTATATATACTGGAGCTGAGATAACAATAAAGTTTGCTTTGGCTCGGAGATCGCTTGTGTTTCCACCTTTTCCGCCTCTAGTGAGTTCATCCCACTTTTGAGCCCATCACCACTTAGAGCAAACGTTGTGCACTCTCCTGGTTCTCGCACTCATGCTCTGGAAAGACAGAGAGAGACAGCTGCTCTCTTCAGGAGAGCGAAAATGCATCATAGATTAATGTCTTCATCAGTAAAGGAGCTACGCAGATCAAATGTGAAAGATAACTTTTATGTAGCAATTATAAACGTGACCCTCCACGGCAAAACCAGTCGCTTGTGGCAACGGAGGTTTCCGAGAAAAACGGCCGCTTATGTTGCGTGGGGTAAAATTTGGGATTTTTGGTTTTTAGTGTTTTGAAACAGTGGAAGGTCTACACTGTACTGTTGTGAATAAATTTCCCTGAAAAACTCACCCTTTCCATCCTAAAAAGGTGACTTTCTTGAGGTGAGGAATTCAATTCCAGCAGAATGTTAAAAGTTTCTGTTTTGCCCGCTCTACTTCAATATTTACGGTAAATCCACTGGTTGACTAGTGTGAAGATATTTCTCCGGAATCCATCTCCGTCTCCCGAGTTCAGTTAACCTAACGCAGGTAGGCTATCCGTGTGGCTGTGAATGCAGCGTAGGCTACCGTAAATACAAACGTAGCCGCGACCGCACCAAGCGTCTGTGAGTGCTACGTCAATAGTCAACTTCAAAGGCAGATTTCTCCGTTTCTCACTTGGCGTGACAGGAGAAACCCGACTCCTTTGAATGTCGATATCTCAGTCACATGTCGTCCGATTCATTCGATATAGGTATCGTTTTGAAGCTTGATTTATGCCCTTACACATAATAAACATAATAACTCAATTTTGAAAATTTGTGACAAACGACTTTTTTTGCCGTGGAGGGTCACAAGTCGACTTTTTAAACATTTCATTGGTGTTGGTGGCCTAGTGGTAGAACACTCGCCTTTGAACCAAGAGGTTGTGGGTTCGAATCCGACCCCTCTGGCATTACCAACACTGGGTCCCTGAGCAAGACCCTTTAACCCGAAGTTGCTCTCAGGGGAACTGTCCCTGAATTTAGGAAATGTAAGTTGCTCTGGAAAAGAGCGTCTTCTAAATGCTGTAAATGTAAATGCTTATTGATACTCCGGTATTCAATAATTTAGTCCCGAGACTCGTTTAATACCAGGTGTTGGTACCAATCCCTAGTGCTGGACCACAACCAGCTCTGAAGTTAATTATACACACTTAATAAAGCTCTGACATCTGAGTTGTTCAGCAGGTCGTCTTTTGAGATCTGGCTTAGTTAAGCAGAGTTAAATTTAATGGGCCAATTTCCCAGTCGAGGATTAAGCTAGTCCTAGACTAATTTTGAGTTTGAAGGCTAAATCTCTATTGGTACTACAATTTAGTCCAAGACTTGGCTTAATCCATGAGCAAGAAACCAGCCCAATGTGTTAGAAAAGAGAAATACTAGGCAATATGACCTCAAACCAATAACAGGATTAGTTGAACATTTAACTCAGCAGTGATTAAAGAACAATTATTTTGCCTCGGCGTCGTTGGGGTTTTCTGCCCTCACAGTTCACTGATAATTGGACTGTAAATATGTGATCTGGCGAAATGAGTCAGAAGTTTGAATTTGAGATATAGGCCGATAAAAAGTAAAATGCATTGGAAACATTGATTTTTCTTTTTGATTTTTATGAGAAAGAAAAGTTCATTAAAATGCATCTCCCAAAGTCCCATAGTCAAGATAATTGTGTAAAGGACCTTACACAGCTATTTAAGTTGAAATCCATCAAAATGCGTAAAACTTTCAAGACCGACACACACGTTTGAATTTCGGTTCACTGTGATGCATTTCACCAGATAAGCTCACAACTGCTCAACTATTCAAACTGAGATATTCTAATGAAAGAGTGCACATCTTCACGATTTAAAAATAACTGAAGGAAACACACAGCTGAAGTCACAGACTGGACACGACAATACTCATGGTGGAATGTTTTCAAGGGTCTTGAGAAACATTGAACAGAATTAAAAGAAAGTATTAATAGAATTTCAAGTTAACAAAATAACTGACGAGCAACATTACGTGGCTCAGAGGTTCTAAATATCCGTTCTGATTCATTTTCTCAATCCTCGGAAACCCCGTCCTGTGCAGGTCAGCAGGGTTTGGAAGGACGGCCAATAAGGACAGGAGGAAGAGGAGAGTAGAGGCATGATAAACGTTTAATGAAGGTGTGCAGAAGACCAGGAGGACAATGTCACCGTCATATTCTGGGTTCGAAATGAACAAAAACTACTACGTGTGGAAGAAAGGGATCCCTGGATTAATGTGAAGACAAGGCCCAGTGTGTGGCCCTCTGCTACACTCCAGAGCCTGTTCACCAGTCGGCCTCCCAGCGGGAGCTCCTCTAATACCCACACAGGCTCATCCAGAGCCTAACACTTTCCTCCTTCGTGTCCCACTGTGTGTGGGAGAGAGGGACAGAGGGAGAGAAGCCAGCAGCGCTGAGCCGAGGGTGTCCTTACCCTGCTCTTCACCCCTGGCCTGGCCGCTACCTCGCTCCCTGTGTTCCTGCAGCGCCGCGGGGAGCCGGACGCCACACAAAAAGGCCCGTCCTCACCCCGCTGTGGCCCAGCCTGGCTGCTAGCTAGCTAGCTAGCTCGCTGTGCTGGGTACGGTCTAAAATAATCCGATCGAGACCGCAGAGCAGCAGCTAACGCTGCCAGAGCCAAAAAGAGCGTCCAGGAACTTCCCCCTTTTCAAGTGTCTCTATTGAGGAAAGGATTTAGAAAATTAGGAATAAGATGTGAAGGGAATTTGCTAGAGATCGGGAAGTAAGGCCAGGGAGAAATAAGAAGGGTTTTAGAGAGACACACCCAGCCCTGCTTTAGGCAAAGAGAGTGAGACAGAGATGATTTGAGAGAATGACAAGGTATTAAACCGTAGTGGGACAACGCCGTGTTGTGGTTCTACCAGTAGCTTTATCAACGTCTAACCAAAAAAGTCTTGGTTTGAAATGTTCAGTATATTCTTTTGTTACTGTAAAAATATGGTTTAACCTGTTAAGCCCTGAGAATGTTTTACAGATTTTTGCTGTAAAAAAGATCCCCAAAATAAAATGTGTATATCTCAGCGACCACAATGTCTATTTTTATGCTTTTGGTGTGATTATAAAGGTAACACGTGAGATTACTGTGGAATCAGCAACATGTTACTGGGTCAGAATAAAGGAAGAATATTATCTGCGTAATCTGTGGAGTCTCATCTTTCATACGATATACGGTGTGCATGGGTAGCCACAGTAGTATAGATTCTACAGTATTTCTTCCCACGTAGACCTACGCAGTGTTTTTGTTCTTTGTTTATTTATGTGTTCGGTGTTGGAATTGTGTTGTTTAGGTGGAATTTGTTGTTTGAGATTTTTAGGCGAGATTCCATCGGTGATGTAGATGTGCCGCACGCATATGTTTGTTTACGTTTACCGAGTATTTAAAGCCTTCCCGTTCTGCTCCCGGTACTGGGGGTGATCAGCTCAAGCCATTAAACAAGTCTCCTTCTGTTCCTATCATGAAGGAATATTCTAATGCGGTACGATTTCAGACACCATGGTACAACCGTACCATTTCCTAACCTCTTCAGCATTGCTAGAAGCAGCAACTTGTTGATTCATTCTCACTGAGTGGATCATTTGTTCGTATTGTCTGTCACGGTGCTGTCTGACGTGCGCTGGCAAATGTAAATAGAGAAAGGAAGTTTAACTTGCTAAAAATGTGCTATTTTACAACCTTCATATTGTTGTTTTTAGTGTTGCAGGCTAATGTCTAGAAGTTGTATTATTCACCACTGTCTTTCAGAGGCTGCATCAGTCACCGTTACTTAGTCAGCTAAGATCGTTAGATAGTTCTCAGTTAAGGGCGTACATTTTAGTCAGGTAAAATCCATCGTGGTCATGTTCCCTATGTTTTCGTTCTCATTTTTTCATGAATAACTTGAACTCTAACACGTTAAGTACTGTTTAGCTGTTATGTTATGTGGGAGACATATGCATAAATGGATCATGACTTTAATAAAACGTGGGCTTGGAAAGTCAGAACCCCCCCCCCGATCGAAGAGGTGTAGCTTGCAGTGCGCTCAGCACCCGTTATACCGTAAAATCTTTAACTTTGGGCTTTTTCAAACCTTTCTGCACTTCCCATGTTTGAAAAACGAAAAACTGAGACCGGCCACATCTTGTAGCAGAGCTTTGCCAAGTAAATCATCATAAGCAATAACTGCATACCTATGTGCAACAGCTTCACCGTGTCTGAAATCATACAGTTACCTCTTAAGCTATGAATTAATAACAGCTCTTAAAAAAATCACCTCTGCCCATAACGTTGGCACGTGTTTTCAAAATTCTTTCATTACATTTACGGCATTTAGCAGGTGCTCTTATGCAGAGGGACTTTTCCTAATATTCAGGGTAAAGCTACTGAAGTCAGCTTTTTGACTCATATACAGTAGTTGATGAAATACATTTTCAACTTGAAACTTAATTTCAGACACACTGAAGCTGTGGCTAAAATTCTACAATTAATGCTTAGCAAGATTTACTTGTCGAAGTTGTGTCGCGATGTAGAATGAAGGCAGACGTAGGAAGAGAGCTATCACATAGAGAGGAGGGAGGAGAGAGCCACCACACCAGACCTTCTTCTGTTTACAACCCCAGGCGTTCGGCGAACGTGAGCCGTGCCGGCACTCCGACACCCTGGGGCCTGTACCAACACGCCGGCAATAAACTACACAACGCTAAAACCACGAAGACACTGCCGCCTTCTCCCCCTCACACTCGCTTCACACACACACACACGCTCTCACACACGGAGATATCCACCCTCACCCCCGCCTGACTGGAGAACAGCTTGCAGGTAAAACAGGAAACTCAATTAAAAGAGTCTCTGTAGAACAGGCAGGGAAACAAGCTCGTTCAAAACGTGTCAGCTGCCAGAGCCTCGGCGGAAAGGCCATGACTGATGGGTGAAAATGTGACTTTTTACTTCAACAGCTGCTTCAGCACAGCTCCCAGGCCAGCCATCTGAGGACTGGAACTCCAACGTGTTTTTCCAGATATTCTCAAACGCTCAAATATTTGAATATCGTGAACAAGGTGATTTGTTTTTGTTATTTTATTCAAAAAAGATCAACCTTCTTATGTGCTATATTCATTAGATGTAAAGTGAAATATTCAAGTCTTTTCTGGTTTAACGTTAATAATTTAACAGATTTCTCATTTTCATGAGCTTTCAGCCATAATCCTAAAAAATTTAAATACCTAAAATATTTCACTCTACGTGTAATGAATTATAGCATATGTGAAGACCCTTTTGAATGACCCTTTCCAAAATATTCAACCATGAAAAGAATTAAATACATTAGTTTTACTCTTTATATCACTTATTTACAACTACTAAATATACTGTCATGTCTGCTGCTAAGCTTGTCTGAGTTCACCATACGTCATATACTGCACCTCTCAAACCTTAGCCACCCCTTATCTACTGCCCGTAGGAAATACATTTTCGTCATTATACGCAGCACT
Organism: Distichodus sexfasciatus; assembly: GCA_032718565.1. Lineage (NCBI taxonomy): Eukaryota > Metazoa > Chordata > Actinopteri > Characiformes > Distichodontidae > Distichodus > Distichodus sexfasciatus. The sequence continues at coordinate 1,280,001 of JAVGVS010000028.1, read as the reverse complement.
GAAGTACACCTTAATGCTGCCTTTCAGTGTGCAAACGTAAAGCTGTAAAAGCAGAAGCAGAGTTATGCTAAAAACAGGCCCTTACCTCTATCTTGTCTGTTTTGGCGTCTCCCCAGTAGAGTTTTCCCCCGTTGTAGTCTAGCGCCAGGCCGTTGGGCCAGCCCAGAGAGGAGTTGACCAGCACCATGCGCTCGGACCCGTCCAGGTTAGCGCGCTCAATCTTGGGCTTCTCTCCCCAGTCTGTCCAGTACATGTACCTGAAACAGAGACACGCAACGTGAGGAGGTTTTGGATCCACATGCGTAATGCTTTATGATAAAGCTCTGAGTAAACACACTAACCGTCAGGACTATGTTACCAAGACTTGGAGTATGTTTGAAGTTGCTTTTGATCCACCACAGGGATAAACACATCATACCAAGACTAAAACTGTACATAAATGCATGACTTATACATATTAAATGTTTAACATGAGTCTTCTGACTAACGTTTATATCGTTAGCATCCGTGTGTTTTTATCCGTTAGTCCTTATAATTGCCTCCTTCTGATAAATATTATCTAAACTATTCTGCTCAGGAGTGTGTATGATTTTTACGTGATGCCTCACCAACGTGCTCACGAGGTAAAGGTACTGTTAATATTTGGCTGATACAAACAGTTCTCAACACTCTTGCTGATACTACTCTAGATAGTTTTGCTAAGGCTCTGTTTTGAGTGACCAAAAGCACCATTTGAGTGTGGATGAAAATACCAAAATGCTCAGAAAAGCTGTGTTATTGAATAATACCGTGTGCTTGTTATTAAATTACCTTAGGGTCTACGGTCCAAAGCAACAGAGAGAGTGGAAAAGAGGTGAAGAAGCGTGTGCAAGCAGGTTGGAATGGGTGGAGAAAAGCGTCAGGAGTGATGTGTGATAAAAGGGTTTCAGCAAGAATGAAAGGAAAGGTGTACAAGACAGTAGTGAGACCAGCCATGTTGTATGGTTTGGAGACAGTGCCAATGAGGAAAAGACACGAGGCAGAACTGGAGGTTGCAGAGCTCAAGATGTTGAGGTTCTCTTTGGGAGTGACGAGGATGGATAGGATCAGGAATGAGTTCATCAGAGGGACAGCTCATGTTAGATGTTTTGGAGATAAAGTCAGAGAGGCCAGACCGAGATGGTTTGGACACGTCCAGAGGAGAGACAATGAGTACATAGGTAGAAGGATGCTGAGGTTGGAGCCACCAGGCAGGAGGCTGAGAGGAAGACCAAAAAGGAGATTTATGGATGTGGTGAAAGAGGACATGAAGTTAGTTGGTGTGAGGGTAGAGGATGCAGAGGATAGGACTAAATGGAGACTGATGATTCGCTGTGGCGACCCCTGAAGGGAAAAGCCGAAAGAGGAAGAAGAATATTGGACTGGTCTGAACCCCACTGGGCAGCTCATAGACGAAAAACCCTCCAACGTGACGGAATTACAGCAATGTTCTAGAGAAGAGTGGGCCAAAATATTTCCACAGTGATGCAAAACACTGATCTCCTATTCTTGGAAGCTATTGTTGTCGTTGATGCTGCTAAAGGTGGTAAGATCAGGGAGCAATTACGTTTTCACAGGGTTGACATTGGTTAGAGATTTTTTGCTCTTCAGTAAATGTGACCCTCCACAGCAAAACCAGTCGCTTGTCGCAAATTTTCAAAATTGAGTTATGTTTTCATGAAAGGGCATAAATCAAGCAAAACGATACCTATATCGAATGAATCGGACGACATATGACTGAGATATCAACATTCAAGGGAGTCGGGTTTCTCCTGTCACGCCAAGTGAGAAACGGAGAAATCTGCCTTTGAAGTTGACAATCGACGTAGCACTCACAGACGCTTGGTGCGGTCGCGGCTACGCTTGTATTTACGGTAGCCTACACTGCATTCACAGCCACACGGGATAGCCTACCTGCGTTAGGTTAACTGAACTCGGGAGATAGAGATGGATTCCGGAGAAATATCTTCACGCTAGTCAACGAGCGAATTTACCGTAAATATTGAAGTAGAGCGGTCAAAACAGAAACTTTTAACATTCTGCTGGAATTGAATTCCTCACCTCAAGAAAGTCACGTTTTTAGGATGGAAAGGGTAAGTTTTTCAGCCAAATTGATTCACAACAGTACAGTATAGACCTTCCACTGTTTCAAAACACTAAAAACCAAAAATCCCAAATTTTACCCCACGCAACATAAACGCTCGTTTTTCTCGGAAACCTCCGTTGCGACAAGCGACTGGTTTTGCCGTGGAGGGTCACGAATCATAAGATCACTTAAGAACAGTGTGTTGTCATTAAGGTAGTTACATGTCATGCTCCTTCACAAATAGGACGTATGCAGAGGCGACATTTCGTTGTGGTGTGCTGTGTTCACAATGAACAATAATCACTCTCTCAATTTACTCAATTTCTTTGGAGATCAAACACAGTTAGCGGTTGTTAATAATGCAAAATAAAACTAATTAAATACATTAAAGTGAGTGATTTGTCATTGTGAACACTGCACAGCACAGCGCACAGTCCACCACAATGAAATGTCACCTCTGCATTTGACCCATCTGTGAAAGAGTGGTATCTTTACTGATCTGGGACTTGCACCGGCGACCTTTCAATTAGGGGTGTTGAAATGAATCACATTATCGATGTATCCTGATGCAAACGGAGACGATTCGGGATCGACGCAGTGGCAGATCATAACCGATTATAACACAGTGATATTGCTTGGTGATTTTCTGGCTGTGGCATAAAAATTCTAGTTAAAAAGAACATTGTAACATCGTAACAACATAGTAACTATGGCTACCCAATCTGCGATCCATGCCCAATCCACGTGCAATATCAAGTAACGTAGGAAAATTGATGGGATGCATCGTGACGGATTGAGATATCGTATCGAAACGAATCGTAGACATGATAATCGAAATTGAATCGAATCGTGAGACCAGTGAAGGTTCACATCTCAACTTCCAATGATCCGGCCAACTCCCTAACCGTCACTCTACCAAGTGCCAAAAGCAGACTAACGCAGACCGTGTTGGCAGAGCTGAATTCAAACTGATTTCACAATTTAATTTACCTCAATTACTATTAATCGATCATTCTTTTGACTTGTCTTGCTGTGACTTTTTTTGCTTTCATGGTTCACTGACAAAACATTTTACTGGAAATATGTTATAATCGAAATGACCAACATTTCTGTGATGAGAATTCGATTTTTGATTCATTTTCAATGCATTGGCCAGCCCTAACTAGAAGCTCAGTTACTGAGCAATCCTGCCACCCGACCTGAAACCCCAAAACAAGGCAGCGATCTCCGCTCCAACATGAACATACCCGTTGATGGGGTCGAGTACGATGGCCCTGGGCTCGCTCAGTCTCTCAGACACGAGGATGCGGCGGGACGTGCCGTTCAGCCGTGTCACCTCGATGCGGTCGGTGCCAGTGTCGGTCCAGTACAGGTTGCGTGCCACCCAGTCCACGGCAATGCCGTCCGGGTGGTAGATCTCGGTGGTGACGAGCATCTGGGCTTCGCTGCCGTCCAAGCGGGATCGGCTGATGGCCCGGACCTCGTCGTCTGTCCAGTACACGTAGCCGTCCACGGGGTCGTAGTCGATGGCGATGGCGTGGCGAATGTTGTGGACCTGCAGCACGATGTCGGTGAAGTCGGGCAGGTCCAGCGAGATGCGCCGTAGGTCCGTGCGCCGGGCCAAAAGCAGAACCTCCTCCGCCCCTGAGATGAAGAAAAGCAAAATGAGAAAGAGTCTTCGAGAACGCTGGGGATGTGATTCAGGATAAAACGCCTTTTTGAACTGAATTTTTTTCAGGTTAGGGAGTTGACCACATGATTGGAAGGTCGCCGGTTCAAGTCCCAGACTGGTAAAGGTACCACTGGGGTACTCATGAGCAAGGTACCATCCCCAAGCACTGCTCCCTGTGTGCTGCCTAAAATCCAGAGGTCAGATTTTGTTTTGTGGTGCACTGTGTGCTGTCCTGTTCACAATGACAAATAATGCACCATGAAGAAATCTGACCTCTGCATTTGACCCATCCTTGATGAGGCAGTGGACAGCTGACATGTTCAGTGCCCGGATAGCAGTACTTGCTCATGAGTACCTCAGTGATAACTTTACCGGTCCTGGGGTCCGAACCAGCGACCTTCGGATCACAGGGAGAACGCCCTACGCTATCAACTGCCCCAAATGTAACCGTCCTGTGGCGGTCATACCGGAGTCATGGCAAAATTATTGCTGAACTTCTTGTTCACTGTTGAGGGTATCGTGCACCTTTAATTTGAACGTTTACAGTGTGGTGAGTGATACTCTTCATAAATAATCTAACGCTTAAACAGAGGACAGCCTTGAGAACACTAAACCAGAAGGTAAAAATAACATCTGCTGAAAATGAACTAAAATGCAAAACATGCTTTTAATCCCTGGCCATGAGACCCTCAGTCGAGTTCCCAGCACCCAAACACCGCTGATTTAATCAAGTACACTATTAGATCGTCAGCAGAAGACTGTGTTCAGTGTCTTGGGGTTTTGGAGGAGGGACGCCGTGCTGTAGTGGATTGTTCGGGCCGGAGTTGCTCCGGTGTCACGCTCGGTGGACGCAATTAGCTGCGGCTTTCTCCTTATTTAAAGAGCGTGTTCACTGGAGCGCGATCAGCTGCCTCTCCCGCCAACAGCCATCAGCTCCAACAGCAATCAAAGGTGACAGAAGAAACGAGCCTTCTGCACCGCACTTGAAATCGTCCGCTCGATTCTAATTTGTCCTTTGCTTCAGCTCGCCGTTTCTTCAAAGTGCGCCGACGTCTCGGGGACAAAAAAGAAGAAAAAAACAAACGCCTTCAATTTATCCAGCCAAGCTAAACGGCGGCTTGCAGAAGGCCTCGGACGTTTGCTTATGCAAATCCCCCTCCGCCTCTCTCATTTCCCCGCAACTTGTTTTTTTCGCCTGCAAATCAGAAATGTTCCCGCTTTTTTCAGTTATCGGTAACTGCAGGAGGCCTGTTAATTCCTGTGGAGCGAGCACGTCAGACCTATTTTCCTCAGACCCGAGCTGTCCTCACTTCTCCTCCGCTGACGTGACGATGGCCCAAGATGCGTCTCTCTCGGCCCGAATGAAAACGACTCATTGTTTTTTGCCTGGGAATACACAGCCTCAAATTTGGGAGTTATAAATTCAAGTTGGGAGGCCGTGTAACTAAGGAGGTGGGTGTGTAGGGGGGGAGTGGAGTGGAGTGGAGTGGGCTTCTTCTTCTTTCTTTTTTTAAATAAAAGAATGGCTTGTCGTTAATGGGCTGGGTGCAGGGGAAACAATGGCTCGCTCTGTTTCTCAGCGTCTGGGAAGTAAAGGCAGGGTGTTGTGGACGCACTGGATGCTGATGTTAGAGAGAGCTGCTCTTGATGTTTTGATGTTTGAAGGATCCCCTCCCCCCCTTCACCCCCAGCAGAGACGGACGGGGAGAAAGACAATAATTAATTTAGCATTCATGAGACGGAAAAGAACGCTGAAAGAATTGTTCTTTTTCAGGGTCTTTGACTGCCGGCACATAGAAATGCAGATGGCTGCGTAGCTTTGGAGAAGAAGAAGAAGTGTGTGTGTGTGTGTTTGAAGACAGAGGGTGCATCAGCCCTGGAGAAACTCAAACAAACAGGCTTCGCAGAGTTAGACAGGCCTGGGCAATGGCCGCTAAACACACAAACGCCGGCTGACCCGTCGAGGCCCGGTTGTCTCTCCCATCAGGACAGAAACGTGACGACTCAGGGCTCCGCTCAATAAACAACCGTGTTTCTACATCCCAGAAACTCCCGGCCGCATTCCTGGGAACAAATGTGCAAAGCTGGGAAGGAGACTAACGGTGGGAAGTCTGCATGGGCCGGTTTCCGGTTTCAAAGTTGTAATGTCAAAACCCAAATTTTCGGTCATCCCGTTCCTGCAGCATGAGTAGTTTTGCATGAGTTGTCGAAGACAGAAAGTGCAGGAATCCCTCAGGTCGTGTGCAACGTAGAGTAAATAAAGCCTTATCGGTACGACAGGATATTAAGGTGGTTTTTGAGTAGCCAACAAAAAAAAGTTCACCGGCAAGTCGCAGGCTCTGAACGGCTCTAGTTGCCGGGAGCAGTCAAGCCTAACGTGACGTTTTTAAAAACATCCACTGCCTGCACATTTCCGAGAAGCACGAGTGAATTAAAAGTCGACTTGCTAAATGCTACAATTCTGTGGGCTTTCCCTCATTGTTAGCCACATTAGCCTCTTTATCCGCCGCCCCCTTTAAGCGCTGACGCCTGTGCATTGCGCCGATGGATATTAGCGACCGGCTAAACTGCGCATTCAGAATCGGACGAGTGTGCAGCGGCCATCTGTCTAAGATTAGGCGTCCGTCACGGTCTTGTGCACGCGGCTTGTGCATGCTAATACGCTCGGGGCATGCCGATGCTCCCGACTTTTGCGGATATGGCATGCTTAATAAAATTGGACGTTCCTTGTTTCCGCTTAATTGCAAAAGACACCGGCGTGAAATCGAGAGCGCACAACTTCACATTAATTTAGACGTTAGAGGAGTTTGTCAGCGTGGCAATTCTTCCGACAGCTTTGGGAAACTTCTCTGGGGCCTTTTTGTCAAGTAAATGAGCAGAGTGCCAAACAATCCAGCCTTTTTCCCAGATTTCTCGACGTTGCGAATTAAACAGCGCTCGTATTAGACAGGGACTCTGCGACTTCTGGGTGTGTTTTCGTGTGTTTACATGCTCTGAGTGTTACCTGGCCGGCAGGTCTTTCCGTCCTCCTGTAGTTTGACACCAGTGGGGCAGGCACAGCTGTAGAACGGAGGAAAGGGCGAGAGCAGGCACAAGTGGGAACAGCCTCCATTAGCATCACTGCAGGGAGTGTGGACTGGGGAGAAGAACAAAAAGCAGAAAAATCCGTGCATTACTGTAGTACACCAAAATTAATTTTATTAATGAAAAGTAGGACACAAAATATTCGTCAGTGATCTTATTAAAAAATGTTGACAAGCTAAAAATAAATATTTGATACTTGATATTCCACCTACATCTAAATAGTTTGTCAAACTATTTAACAAATGCAGCCCTGCCAGTGAATCCTAGCCAGTCAGACACTGATGCCTCAGACCCTGTATACACGTAGCTGGCTATTTATAAAAAATGATATTTTTATGCGGTTGCATCTATCATCCACACGTAAACAAAGGTTTCAGTCAAAACTCCGGCCAAAGTGGAGATCTGAGCACTTTTCACAAAGTCGACAGATTCTATGACTGCTGAAGAAATATAAAAGGAGGCTTTTCCTCGCGGCTCGCCACTCCGTCATTGAGTCCCCAGCCCAAATCGATCAGCTTCTACTGTTAGTACTCCAGTTATTTGGTTATCTCTTTGATTGAGTGTGTGTCCGTAGAACAAGGGAATCTTTACTCTATTTAGTTAGAGAGTTCTTAGATCAAACCGCGTGGCTCTCCTTCCTATTCGCGCTTCCATCCGTGTTTGGGTTAACCAACCACGCTACACGGGCTAGCGGCTAACGGCTAGCATCTCTGCCAAAGCCTAACCAGATCACAACGATAAAGTTTACTTTGGCTTTGACTTTGATTAGATGCATAACACAGCACGCCACAAATCCAACACAGACGTTTCTTAGGAACTTTTTTGAAAAATTTAAGAAGAAACTGAAAAAAACACCGACTTTTTTAAACCTTTAAGGGACAGTGTGGACTAAAAAACAAAATAAACTGGGATTTGATTTGGTTTTAATCTACCGTACACTCCTTTAAATGTTAATCTACTTTCCTGACACACAAACACACATCTGGTCTAACAAGGACAGGACCTGAGTTTTGTCCCGAAGCAGTTGACAGATTTAAAAACGATTGTGCTGCCGGTTGCCAGCTCGGCCTTGACCAGCGGCAGCTCGGAGCAGGAGTGAATGTTTCCTCTGCCACATTCTTCCATCTCCACACTCTCCGCGGTCAGCTGAGTTGAGGGGTTAAAACGTGGCTGCAAAGACGGAGAGTAGAGACCCCTCCCCACCACACAACACGCACACACACATCATCACGTAAATGTGTTGTCATGTGTGGGAGCACTGGGACAAGGTTCAAGGACACGGGAGGAAACTCTACTAAGTATATTTGAGGAGAAAAACAAAAAACAAGTGAAAGAATGAACAAGTCAGCAAACACATGGTGAGAGAGGGAAAATGATTTATAACGAGTCTATTCCGCAGCTGCACTTTTATTTTGCTCTTTTCTGCTGCTTTTCTTCCTGATCTATAAAGTGGATCTAAAACACACCATTACACTTTGGTAGGTTTAAGGTAAGACATTAATGTTGAATTTACGTGTTATAACACCAGTGTTCATTTTGGCAGCTACTTCAGATTCAATCTTAGTCTTTAGATAAAATTTTGGCTAGTTGTACTGTAGTAAAATGTAGTAACTTTAAGGTTGAATGTCAGTGCTCAAAAACATCAGTCAAAATTTAGTCAGTATTTTTAGGCAACTCTTACTGTGTTTTACGATTTCTGATGAAATAAAACATGAGCGCTGCATGGACATGGTGAGAGCGCTGCACTGGGGTGCGTTTCCCAAAAGCATAGTTGCTAAGGTATTGCTAACTACATTAGCAACACTATGTTAGTTGCTAACGTACACTATGTCAGCTGCTAACATACGCTATGTTAGTTGCTAATGTAAGCTATGTCAGCTGCTAACGTACACTATGTTAGTTGCTAATGTACACTATGTTAGTTGCTAATGTACGCTATGTTAGTTGCTAATAAATGCTGCTAGTTGCTAATGTAAGCTATGTCAGCTGCTAATGTATGCTATGTTAGTTGCTAATGTACACTATGTTAGTTGCTAATGTACACTATGTTAGTTGCTAATGTACACTATGTTAGTTGTTAACGTAGTTAGCAACTATGCTTTTGGGAAACGAACCCCTGGTTAGGTGTCTTCACATGCTCAGAAACGTTAGTCAGAATTAAGGTCAAATTTAGCCAGTAAATAATGTTTACAAAGCTGGCAAAACGAAGTTAACTGTCGTAAAATGTTCAGAAGACGAGAGGAACAGCTTGATTAAAGGTTATCGGCTTGAGCATACCTGCCATTATAGATGGCACACAGCCTGACTGCCCAGTAGCAAAGCTAATGATTTCATTTTGCAGTTACCTAACTTACCGTGGTACAAACTGCAGGGTGGTGCGCCTTCAGTGCCTCATGAGGTTGCTGTTATTATTCCCTTTCAATTTGAAGCCACACAGCTTCACTCAATCGCCATTAATACAGTGCATTTTGTGTTACCAGAAAGGGACAAATAAAGTGCATCCATAAATCTTAGCGTCTTTTTCAGTCAAGTAACTCTGTTCAGTCTGAAGCCATGTTGCCCTTTAAATTTTATCACCCAGTTGCCTATTTTAGGACCTCGGAATCTGTAAGGCTGCACACATCTATCAAAGAATTCAACCAATGACAGGGCTGCATTACTTATATTAGAGGTCGACCGATATTGGTATTTCAAGGCTAATATCGATACAGATTATTGGTAGCTAACGGGGCTGAAAACCGATATTTGGGACCGACATACAAAAAAAGAGAACGGCAGTGGAGCCACAGTAGCGCACCTTGTAATTACTTAATATTGGTGATGGTCAAAATTAAACATCGATACCGATAATCGACGGAATGCTTAATATCCGCTCCCAGTAATCGGCTCAGATGACCCTTAGCCTATACTGTATATTTGAAGTTATGTATCGCTAACAAAAACAATTAGTTTAACTTTAATCAAACATCTATTTTTAGCTTGTCAGAAGTTCACTGACACGCCTGTTCATCATCTTTTATACATGTGTACGTGATAAATAATTCATTTTGGATCTTGAATGTTTAGGCCCTGCCTAAAATATTATCAAGGCCACCATAATCCTGATGTTTCATATAGACATGTTCGTGGTTAGAAGCTTGTGTTTGTGTGTGTAGCGGGAACTCACTGTACGGCTGCCTCTCCTGGGCCAACACCTGGATGTCCATGGGAGAGTAAATGCCGTTGAGGATCTCCCTCCTGTTGTGGCCGGTGTGTTTGTTGCAGGCGTGGATGGAGCGAGTCTGCCAGTCCGTCCAGTACAGCGTCTCTCCAAAGAGTGTGAGGGCAAACGGGTGTGTGAGGGTCCCCTCTACTACCGTCTCTCTAAAACACCAACACACACACACACACACAACTTTTAATTGTCTAATCAGATATCATTTCTATAATCCACAATTTTTTGCACATTACTAGAGCTCAGAAACCGTGTATCAGTTGTTGTCACGGTGTACACACCTCAGTGCAGCACACACAACCAAATGTGACCTCTGCATTTGACCCATCCGTGAAGGAGCAGTGGGCAGTTTTTTGGCAGTGTCCATGGAGCAGTGCTTGGGGATTGTCGCTTGCTCATGAGTACTCAGTGGTACCTTTACAGGTCTGGAACTTGAACCGGCGACCCTCCATTCATGTAGCCACCTCAATATCCATTACGCTGCCATTTGCAAGTGCAGGTGACTCCAAAGTGACCGGTACATGTAGAAGACTTGTAGAAAAAAAAGTGTGGGTTTGTAGAGGCCTTGTGGTCAGGACTATTCCCTCTGAACCACGAGGTTGTGGGTCAAACCTGCTGCACTACCAGTCCCAGTCCCTGAGCAAGACCCTTAACACAAAGTTGTCTCTGTAATTGGGCAGTTGGTGGTGTAACTGTTGGGTGTTCGCCCCATGATCAGAAGGTCCCAGGTTCAAACCCAGGACTGGTAAAGTTATCACTGAGGTACTCGTGAGCAAGGTACTGTCCCCAAGCACGCCTCCCCGGGCGCTTGTTAGCTGCGCACTGCTCCTTCATGGATAGGTTAAATGCAGAGGTCACATTTGGTTGTGGTTCACTGTGTGCTGTGCTGGAGTTTCTCTGGATAAAAGCACCAATTTACAGAAGGAGGTGTCACATACAGACCACGTCTGCAGAGATGGAGAGCACAGACACCCACAACTAACTCACACACACACACACACACCATCACGTAAATGTGTTGTTATGTGTGGGAGCACTGGGACAAGGTTCAAGGACACGGGAGGAAACTCCACTAAATATACTTGAGAGAAAAACCAAAAAACAAGTGAAAGAATGAACAAGTCAGCAAACACACTGTCTGATCACGGGGCGAACGCCCTACCGTTACGCCACCAACTGCCTAACCGTGGTAAAATGGAAAACTGAAGAGACTGAAAGATTTAACCAGATTTCATTTCTGTGACTCAAAACTGGTTGAATGGGAAGCTTAAGGCCTTACCATATTATCATTTCACAATTTCTTTATAGTGAGTGATTATTTGTCATTGTGAACATATACCACAGCTTCGCACAATGAATTTCCAGCAACAAAATGTGACGTATAACATGAATCCTCAATCTCTGTCGTAACATTGTCTTTTCAAAAGTCAAAGTCAAAGTCAACTTTATTGTCATCTCTGCTATATACTGTACAGATACGTAGAGAGACGAGACGACGTGGCTCCAGGTTATTTCCAGTGCAAACAAACAAAGAACAGTAGAACAGAGAATAAATAGGCAGTGGCACGACTAGGCACATGGAATAAACAATAAATAAGTAAAAATACAAAAATATACATTAAATAATATACATTTTAAACCAGACAATATACAATATACATTTTAGACTAGACAGGGAAGACAGACATAGAGCTAAACATGTTTGTCAAGTCAGGATGCAGTATTCTTAACAGGTTGAAATTGACATTTACACTGAGTGTGCAAGAGGTAGAGTTATAATAGACAGATACTATATCCGGACTATTTCCAAGTACAATGTTCAGTATATGTGCAAACATGCAAACATTTAAACAGGTGCAAATTGACATTTACATTGGATGTGCAGGAGGTAGAAGGTTATAATATGACAGATACTATATTCGGCTATTTATGTGTACAATGTCCGGTGTATGTGCAAACATTCGTAAAGCCGTAAAGCTTGTGCACATCAGATCCTCCCCTACTGAATTCCTGTCTTGTGCGCTCTGTGACAGATTGGCCTTGACTCGAAGTGTGTAGACCTTTGTTTAGTTCCTTGCGATGAGGTAGTGGAAACGCCGGGCACGTCTCCATCAAACCAGAGCAAGGCAAGTCTAAACAGACTAGAGGATGATATCTGCCTAAAAGTGAGACTCTTCAGGGAGCCTATAATGCAAAGCGCCGCCCGTCGACGCCTGTCTGACCACCTCCCATGGGGGCAAAATAAACAAGTCAGACAGCACAGCTGCTCCCTACGCCCAAAGTTGCAGATGTGGAGAAAGTCCTGGCCGGTGTGACATGCGAAAAGTTTTCTGGATGAAGCATGAAACCAGCACACTTTAGAGAATTGCAAAATCTGGATCAGATCTAAAAGATTCGCATGACCAAGGCCTTGTCCCCCAAAACGAAATCTAAATAAGAACGTTATGGTGGAGTAGCAGAGTTTGCTAATACAAACCAGGCTGCACCGTTGATAGTTTCATCAAGCAGAACACTGATATCAAGCATACTGACAGTTAGGGTTGGGCACTATGACCCTAAATCATTATAACGGTACTTTTCACTTTTGGGATGGTATTATTATATCACGATATTACTATTTTGCCAAGTTTGGAAGGAGTAGCATTGCCTTTATGCAAATAAAAATATTTTGATCATGAAATCAGTACACAGTCATTTTCATATGGGAGTATTATTAAGCAAAAATCCTGAAAATATTGAAATTCGCTGTTATATTGTTCCATATTTAGGTCATACTCGGGTGAGTAGGGTTGGGTAGGTTGGTACTTTTAAAGGTACGGACCAAATTATGTTGGTACTAGTAGGTATCGGTTCACGTCAATTCAATCGGTGCCAAATTTCGGTGCATCCACACACTCGTCAGGAACGGTGCGCACGAGCTGACCGGGACATACAGAACTGCGTGAAAGGTTTAAATTAATCAACAGTTATCTTGTACAGTTTACATGTACAGCAGCAACGAGATAGAAACAGACGTTTACTGCAGTTAGATTTCCATTTGCTATTTACGCTATAGTGGTAGTTTTGATTACCATGACAACGGTTGCCAGGGGATAAAAGCGCATGCATGAGGAAATCTAAAATCAGCACAAAATGCAGAACTGGAGCTAGCAATCCGTCCTCGTTAAACATAAAATATATTTACGGGCGGATGAGTGTGCAGTGTTTAGTAACTGGAGCGACACAGTTAAAGCTACGGCTGCAACTACTGACAATCGCCCCTGCAGCCAGCGTCGACATCGAGAAGGTCGAATGTACACCGTCAGCAAGTTCCAATGCAGTGATCAAATTAGCGATTTATTGTTCTGGGACATTTTTATAAAAACCGTAATAAATTTAGGTTGTAGCTGTAACAAACATTTGAAATTAGTTTGGGGCTTGTTTATTATTACTGTATTTTGCACATTTGTGAAGGAGTCAAAGTCTCCCGTTTTAATTAATGTGGAGAATTCTCTGAATTTATTCAGCATCAGGTAATTTTCAATAGAAATTTCACACAGCCGGTTACATATACTACATAAGACCTCGTTCGCACGGACGTCTGAACCAGGCGTTTTTCTGGCGTTCGTGGCGCCAGGTGAGCGCCGACTGAACGCCGACCGTTTTTCTGCTCATTGGAGCAAATCAAAGCGTCCACACGGGCGTTCAGCCGGCTGCGCGTTCGGGTGGCGTCAAATAAACGCTGCATGCAATGTTTTCTTGGCGTCAAAATCCTGTCGAACGCGAGGAAAGCGACGCTATTGCGAACGCCAGTAAAACGCCAATCGAACGCAGCTACAAAACGCAGCAAAAACGCGTATGCGTTCAGATGGCGCTCATTTCGAACGTCCGTGTGGACGAAGCCTAAGGGCGCGTAATCAGACTACAACCAAAGAGGTAGATCGAATCAAATGCTTAATTTTTTATAAAATTAGACTGCGGACTTACTGCCGTGTCAAAAGGATAGCGCCATTGACATATTGGAATAATAAGCCAGTTGTCCAGACAATTCCGTAGAATTCTAGCTCTGCGTTTGAGTAAAGATTGCTTCAGCCAAACACGTGCAGCTCTAGCAGACCACGTCTCCCGTGAAATGCTACCGAACCGCGCTGGACACAAATAAAACCGTAGCGGATCAAAGGACGGCCTGACCAGAACCCTGACACAGCGCTACTGAGAAAGGATCATTAATCACAGGACAGCAGAGACGTCAAACTGAAGAACCTGCTCTCCGTCACCGGGACAGCGGACCCGAGCAGGGTGTCGGTCTCCCCCCCACCATTTCTTAATAGCGTGAGAGGAACGGGGGGGCTCAAAAGGCGGGGGGGTGCGGGGAGTGGCGGGGGACCTAATTACATCCAGATTTCTGCCGGCACCCTGACGTAGGTGGCTGGTCTGGACGCGGCCAGCTCGTTTGAAGCCAGTTAAAACAGTGTAAACTCCACCATTCGTCAGAGGTGTCCGGTGCGGCGACATGAAAAAGCCCGGGGCTTTAATGCTGCGTTGTGTTAGAAATAACACAAGGTAAGGGCTCGCAGGGAGATCGCCATCATGGAGAAAATGTTGGGAAGCTCAAGTCCTTAGCTATGTGTGTTCTACACGCAAAAGTGTTACGGCGTCTACAGGCAGGATGCTTAACTAACACGTAAAAATCCAGCAAGGACATGTCTACATAAACACTTCTATGCAGAAACTCTGCAACAAACCTGCTAGAACAAACTTTTGGACTCATTAACTCATTAACGTTCTGCCAACTTTAATATATGAATCCATAAGGTAAGAACTTGCACCACTGGTTGTAACGATATAGTAGTCAACAATAGCCAATTTCCATCCACTTTTTTGCGACGTTTTGTTATCGACAAACAGAATATGCGTTAAAAAAAGTGCGAAATTTGCTGTCTCCAGCCTGTTTCCATCCAACTGGCTTTTTATCGATAAAATGGTGTGCGTGATGACGTCATCCCCCCCAAAACGAACTGTCGCATAGGTTTGGTGTATCGCAAAAAAAATCTGCCCTTGAGCCGTTTCCATACATAATTTTGTGTATGTCGCAAATTATCTACCGTTTGTTTTCCACGTGACACCCCCCTCCGCTAAACAAAGAAACAAAGTGATGGAGAGATTATTCAGACAGTTTTTTGAAATTTGCCAGCTTACTGTTATTTCAGTTTCACAAATAATTGGAATTGTACAAAATATCCGAAGACGACAGCAGAATGAAGCAGGTGCTTGTCTGATAGCCCTAGAGCTCGAAGAAAGTACCCCAGTGCGACGAAACCCACGTGATGAAAATGTATCATGTGACACATTTATTTGCGTTAAAGCCCTTTTTTTCAGACAAAAAGTGTTTCCAAAGTAGTTTTTGCGACATCTGAAGTATCGATATACAAGTTATGCGCTAAAGTTAAACGGAAAAATATTATGTCGACATTTACAATATTTTATCGATAATTAGCATTTCCATCAGCTATATCGGTAAAAAATTTGAAGTGATAAATATTTTTCCGCAAAAACTCCTTGGATGGAAACCTGGCTAATGATACCTCGATTCATTTATCTACGAGTCCATAGCGTCGATCGAAAAATAAAAACACTGATCAGACACCACACATACTGCAACATCACTTTATATTGAACAGAAGGTCTACTTTTATGAAGAGAGAAGAAGGCAGCTGTGAGATGGAGTCCAAAACAGTAGCTTGGCTTTTAATACTTTTAATCATAAGAAAGTGAAAGTGAGTGATTATCAGTCATTGTGAACACACCACAGCACAGCACACAGTGCACCACAACCAAATGTGACATCTGCATTTAACCCATCCGTGAAGGAGCAGTAGGCAGCTAACAAGCGCCCGGGGAGCAGTGCTCGGGGACGGTACCTTGCTCATGACCACCTCAGTGGTAACTTTACCGGCCCTGGATTCGAACCTGCGACCTTCTGATCGCGGGGCGAACACCATACCGTTACGACCACCAACTGCCAGTTCAGTTGCTTGAAGCTTAAACGTAGCTTCTCCAATACTGCCGCTAACACTGCCGCTGAAAAAAGGACTCCTTTCACAGAAACGTCCACGTGTTATCTGGCAGAGGTTCGTCTGGTTTATGAGCGATCCATTTTGGTCAAATCGCTGTCACATTTGTCTTAATCTCATTCTGAGACACTCTGAAGTTGTTCTGTTTGAATCCTCAATTCTTGAAGAAAGATGTGCCTATTGCCCTCTGATCCACACACAGATACTTGAAGTTCCCTGAATCCACACCTCCCTGAATCCACAGACGTTAAGAAACGGAGAGATCCCAAGATATGACTTGTTCTGCCGTCTAGAAAACCATTTTCTGTATTTTTCTTCACATCCCAGCACATTTCAGCTTTGTTAGTCACCACCAATGATTTGGAAAGTAGAACTGATCTTTAACTGTCTGAACTTAAATAAATAAAGCATCATTACAAGTACCAGGATCCCTGTCTGCGTTTATCTGCCTGTTGTAAGTGAACTGGAGTAACTTTCAGCAGAGCGGCGCAGCAAACTTGCCTGCATAAAGCCCCTATTAAAATCTCGCATACACAATGGGAAACGTACGCCTCTGCCCCAGGGGCCCAGAACCTACCCATAATGCCTGGCAGGGTTGGGTTACAGTGCTATATGGCACATAGGTCAGCTCTGGTTTAGAGAGAGAGAGACGAGGTGGGTGTGGAGTGGGTTTACAGTACATGCTCCGAGTGTTTGCACTGAAGCCTGAAAAAGCTCTGCTGCTTGGAATAAGACCTTTTAATCACAGCATCCCAGAGAAGAACAACCTCAAACTGCACCTCATCGTACTCCAGAGAGTAAAGGCCCAATCCCAAACTCCCCCCTTAGCGCTACTCCTACGGTTTACATGTTCCCCTTGTAAGGCAGGGGTGTCTCGTGTCTCGTTTCTTGTGGAAACGGAAAGTTAGGGGGCATTGCGACCCTCTACAAAATTCTAAGAATGCTTTGCAAACCAGAAGCACGAAGATGGTAACGGGGCTACAGATGTGGAGAAGAAAGGTCATGAATGTAGTATATCTTCATAAATATCAATATGAGGGCACTCCAAATCTAAGGGTAGGGCTACGGAGTGAATTGGGATTGAACCAAAAAGAGAAAAAGAGAAAGTGTGTGTGTGTGTGTGTGTGAGAGACACAGACAGAGAGAGAGAGAGAGAGAGAGAGAGAGGGGGGTGACTGACCGTGAGGTACCGTCCAGGTTAACTCTGTGTATGAAGCTGAGTTTGGCATCGGCCCAGTAAAGTTTCTGCTCGTCCAGGTCGATGGTCAGCCCGTTGGGCCAGTAGATGTCCTTGTCCACGATCACCTTCCTGCTGCTCCCGTCCATCCCGGCCCTCTCTATCCGGGGCTCCTCCCCCCAGTCTGTCCAGTACATGTACCTAAAGCGGGGACACATGGCAGTCAAACGTCTGGACAGGATAACATTGCAATATAGAAAACATACATATACACATTTATCGTTTATAAACATCATATACAAGATTTATTCAAAGTATTTTAGAATAGGGCTGGGCGATATGACCTCAAATCAATATCACGATTAATTGAACATTTTATCTTGATTACAATTAATAAACAATTAATGATTATTTTGTTTTGGGGTTTTGTGCTTGGGTTTTTTTGCCCTCATAGTTCACTGACAAAGTCAGTAGTGTACTACATGACTAGAGCTGATACAAATCTAATCTTTACAATTTTATAATAATTGAAGGTATAATAACTGATGGATTTAGCACTGCAGGATTAGGGACCGTCATAAAATTACAGACCTGTGTTTAAATCATTTTTGAGATGTTATTTTAAATAAAAAGTAATTTAGCATATACATATGGGTGTGTAATTATTATGTTGTTTTTAAGTCAAGTATTTCCTTAAGCATAACAGAATGATCACAGTCTTCTCCTCGCAGAGAAATATACAACTTATTAATTAAAAACTGGTATCAGATCCGATACCCACAGTCCAAGTATCAGCATTGGTATCGGAACTGAAAAAGTTAGATTGGTGCGTCCCTAACTAGTATGTTTTTTACAGGGAGACTATAAAAACACACTGTGGAGAATTTCAACAGAACTCAAAAATGATTAACAGAAACTCAAAAATAATTTAAATAACTAACAATAAACTTTGGTAAGATTACGTTGCTCAAAGGTTCTGATTGCAGGTTTTGATAATTTTTCAATTAATTGTCTAGCCTTAGAAAAATAAAAGTAGAAAATAAGAGATTTTAAAATAAGTATCTAACAGTATGTACAGTAAAATGGTTAGAAAACATTTAAAACAATGGATTTAAAACAAATCTGAATTTGCAAATTTTCATATTTGCGACAGTCCACGGCAAAACCAGTCGCTTGTCGCAACGGAGGTTTCTGAGAAAAATGACTGTTTATGTTGCATGGGGTAAAATTTTGGATTTTTTGTTTTTAGTGTTTTGAAACAGTGGAAGGTCTATACTGTACTGTTGTGAATAAAATTTGCGACAAGCGACTGGTTTTGCCGTGCAGAGTCACATTTATACAGATTCCATTTGAGCAGAGCACCACTGACCAGATTAATCCCTGCTTTATACTCCCATACCGTTACATGATATTTGGAATTACATGTTCACTCACACACACACACACACACACACACCCTTGTACTTATATAGTAGTGAGGACCTCCACTGACTGCTATATTACTGTATCTAAATAATACTACACCTAACCCTAAACATAACCCTAACCATAACCTCAGTAACCAAAAGCTAATCTTTCTACACTTTTAGTTTTGCAAATAAACTTGTATTTTTTTTTTGCAAAAGCAGTTTAAAGAAGTGAGGACCACTAAAAAAGTCCTCACTTCCCAAAAATGTCCTCACTCTGCTGGTTAAAAACTCTTTTTGGTTCTCACTAAGTAGCAAGTACAAGAACACACACACACACACACCTCGGTACAAAGCCTACGCCATGGTGCTTCCAAATTGGTTAAGCTACAGGGCCCCACGTCTAGACTAAACAACAGAAGAGCAAAGCAAAGCGCCGTAAAAGTGAGACACATCAGCAGCGTGGCTCAGCAGGAACATCACACCTACAGCTCTTCTTCTGAGCTGAAAAAGGGGACCAACGCACACACACACACACACACACACACATGCATACACATGCACACACCAAAACGCAGCCATGGTGCGTGATAGAAATCTGGGGCCCTGGCTGAGGGCCAAGCAAATGCGTTTCATGCTGCGAATACCAGCAGCCATTCGCCTGTGTGCAGATGAATAGAGCCTAAATTAGCCATGCCGCTCCTCTGGACATCGGAAAAAGAGAGCGAGAAAGCGAGAGAGGCAGGGTGGTGAAGGCCCTCTCTACCGCTCACACACCTTCAACCGAGCTCCTCACACTGTGGCATGCTGGGAAATTCCTTTCTGTTCAGGTAGGAATGCTTGATCAGATGATGGTAGAGGTGTGTGGAGGTAAATGATTATAGCTTTATACTGAATTGAAGAAGTGCGATGTGACGATATGGATGATGGACGATGAAATTTCAATGTTTATTGTTTCATATTATACTCGAGGTGTCGCAAAACACACTGTTTATGGCAACATTTTTTCAACGTTTGGACGACGACTTGCAGGAGTCACTACGGCGTCGCATGGATGTAAGCTCAGATCTGCCTGTCCTCACACTCAGACGTGTGCTAAAATTCGTCGTAAAGGCACCTTACTAGAGCGCCGTAAAAAACGACGCCTCTTATAGCCGTATGAAGGGCGTTTGCCAATAAGTCACTACAGTGGCACAAAAAACGGTAAATCAACAGCAGCTGAATTTACATGCAATGTACAATATTGTGATATAAACCGTAATCAGTGTATGAAGTAACTTCTATTGGGATATGAGATGTTGGTCATATCGCAGTCCTCTACCTAATGTGATATCTGCTGTAATGGGCAGTGGCAGTGTAACGTTAAGGGAGTTGGCCTGAGTGACCAGAACGTCATCGGTTCCAATTCCAAACTGGTAACGGTACCACTGGAGGTACTCATGAGCAAGGTACTGTCCCCAAGCAGTGCTCCTCAGACACTGCCAAAAGCTGTCCACCGCTCCTTCACGGATGGGTCAAATGCAGAGGTCACATTTGGTTGTGGTGCAGTGCGTGCTGTGCTGTGGTGTGTTCACAATGACAAATGATCACTCACTCACTTTCATTTTAAAGCAGGAAGAAAAGCAGCAAAAAAGTACAACTGCAGAATAAACTCTTTCTCACCATGTGTCTGCTGACTTGTTCATTCTTTCACTTGTTTTTTTTTGGTTTTTCTCTCACGTAAACTTAGTGGTGCACTGTGTGTGGTGCTGTGTTCACAATGACAAATAATCACTCACTCACTCACTCGCTTTACATATTAAACCAATATTTTTCTTTTATGTAACTGTTTTCGTCTCACTTTCTGAGAGACAACAATGAACCCAATTTTACTTAAGAATCTTGAATCTTAAATGTGTAAACTCTTCCAAGAGCAGTATGTTTTTCATTTAAAAATGTCTTGTTGAGTTCAGGAATAAAAAAAGAGGCAAATGACATTATAGACGCCTTTTTTGATTTGATATGAATGGAAGTGGGCGACACGGTGGCGCAGTGGTTTAGTGCTGCCACCTCACAGCAAGAAGGTCCTGGGTTCGAACCCCGGGGACGGCCGTAGGGTCTTTCTGTGTGGAGATTGCATGCCCTATCCGTGTTGGCGTGGGTTTTCTCCGGGTGCTCCGGTTTCTTCCCACACAGTCCAAAAGCATGCACTACAGGTTAACTGGCCTCTCTAAATTCTCTACATCAAACTGTGTTGTCTCAAAAAACAGCTGATTTGACATTCTGTGCATAATGTAGCTTTAAAACAGAGTGTCAAAATCAGGACAGCAGAGCAGAGGGTCAAAGACAACGGCTCAAAGGAGCACTATAAAAGTCTGGATTAATCACTGCACGCGTACCGTCTGGGCACGCGTCGCCAACGGAAACCCTTATCAATGCTCATGCCAGCGGAGAATCCAAGCGTGCAAACTCCACCACCCCTTCCTCTCCTGACGCTCTCTCTGCCCTCCTCCACACGCCCCTCATACACACACACACACACACAAACACATTCTTCTGAATGAAGCGCGACGGGGAAAACGCTGCCAGCTAAAGCCTGCACGCGAAACACACACACACACACCCCACAAACACTGCTGTGAGGAACTCCTGACGGAGACGTGGATGCGGCGAAGGCCGCGGGGGGCGTTTCTCAGCGTCAGCGCGAGCAAGCGAGCAGACATGGAAAGATGCCGAGATGTCTAGATTGTGGAAAAAAGCAGAAAGCGTTGTGCTTGAGAGTAAACACTGACGCATGAGTAACTGAAAAAGCCATTACAGCCTCGGGTCCTGACATGACCAAAATGAACGACTCCAGTGTGTGTGAAGACACAAAGCTCTGCCTCTGTTTTAAGGCAACCCAGATGGAAATCGTGTTTTGGCCTTCTCTGTTTGGTTTAATTATGCGTCCAAGACAAACCTGCTGAAAGGGAGTGAAAAGAACATCAGCACGTTTCTCTCTGCGGGCCAACGAACTCACGACTAAATCACAGTTGGACGCACACGGCGGTGTTAATGCTCCCCCCAAAGCTGTTATTTTGCCTCCAAAGGAAACAAATTTTGGAAAATGTTCTATCCGGGGAAAGGACGTTCCAGACGCATGCATTAAAAAACTGGGACAAAGGCAGCGGAGGGGAATTACTGATGAGTAGATCACTACACACAGGAATGAGCACAAGGCTTGAGGACTGAGGAACTCACAAATGTGACCCTCCACGGCAAAACCAGTCGCTTGTGGCAATGGAGGTTTCCGAGAAAAACCTCCTTGTGTTTTGAAACAGTGGAAGGTCTATACTGTACTGTTGTGAATCAATTTGGCTGAAAAACTTACCCTTTCCATCCTAAAAACGTGACTTTCTTGAGGTGAGGAATTCAATTCCAGCAGAATGTTAAAAGTTTCTGTTTTGACCGCTCTACTTCAATATTTACGGTAAATCCACTGGTTGACTAGCGTGAAGATATTTCTCCGGAATCCATCTTCGTCTCCCGAGTTCAGTTAACCTAACGCAGGTAGGCTATCCGTGTGGCTGTGAATGCAGCGTAGGCTACCGTAAATGCAAACGTAGCCGCGACCGCACCAAGCGTCTGTGAGTGCTACGGCGATAGTCAACTTCAAAGGCAGATTTCTCCGTTTCTCACTTGGCGTGACAGGAGAAACCCGACTCCTTTGAATGTTGATATCTCAGTCATATGTCGTCCCATTCATTCCATATAGGTATCGTTTTGAAGCTTGATTTATGCCCTTTCATGAAAACATGATAACTCCATTTTGAAAATTTGCGACAAGCGACTGGTTTTGCCGTGGAGGGTCACAAATGGGAATAAAACCAAGGCCATCCAGGAAGGATGGGAGTCCAGAGGTATAGATCTGGAATGACTGATGTAGGTGTAGAGATTCATTTTTTTCCTTCTTGGCTGAATCAGTTCCAGAAAGCAGGAAAAGTCAAAGTATTGGGACATTTGGCATTAAAAAAAAACATCAGGTGAATCCAAATCCACACATGCATAAGATTTTAATAAAAGATGTTTCTTCAAGTGACGTGAGTTGAGGAGAAACATGCACGAGAAATGGCGTCTCTGCACAATTTGGCAACTTGAAGTAGAATTTACTGAGCATCAGTTATTTTCTTGCTGTCTTAATTTGTTAGAGTGTAGAATTTGAGATATGGCGATATGTTTAAAAAAAATCACAATATTTTTGATCTTGATATTTTACACAATACCAAATTTTACATTCTTGTTGAAAGTGAGTGAGTGATTATTTGTCATTGTGAACACACCACAGCACAGCACACAGTGCACCACAACCAAATGTGACCTCTGCGTGTAACCCATCCGTGAAGGAGCAGTGGGCAGCTAACAAGCGCCCGGGGAGTAGTGCTTGGGGACGGTACCTTGCTCATGACCACCTCAGTGGTAACTTTACCTGGATTCGAACCTGCGACCTTCTGATCCCAGGGCGAACACCCTACCGTTACGCCACCAACTGCCCCCAACTGTTGTAGTTGCAATAAAGTTGCTTATTACAGCTTAATTTTATTATCAATCAATATCAAGCTACATGCAGAAAAATCTTAGCAGGGTCTTAATAACAAAAAACATTAATCAACATGTTTTGTCTTTCAATGCAGCCATTCCTCGCACCCGAATCACACTGTGAACATTCACAGTGTAACAGTAACTTTTACATGAGGGCTGCTGGTTGGTTGCTTGGTTGCTGTTCCAATGTTACAGCTACTCGCATGACAGAACACACACACGCTCTCAGTTTCACCAGTTTGCTGAACTTTATGTTTTAAGTATAACATCCTCATCGAAACAATCTCAAAAACTGTCGAATCCCCCCACCCTGAATATAAAAGGTCTTTAACCTCTTCATTAGAAAACACTCGCACAAGCACTGCTCCACTGATCATCCCCCACAAAGCTGAGTAAAACCTCCAAACTGTTTGAAAACTGGTGCTGAATCTGACTTTTCCGAAAACGTGCAGTTACACGGCTTTCGGCAGACGGCGACGGCCAAAAAATCGTGTTGGTAATTAATCACAAATGTAGTGGCGGGAGAGAAGGAACATGAAGGAACTGTGCGCTCTCAATCTGACAGAGAAAAATGCACGAGAAGGGCAGAGCGGAGGAGCAGATATTCAGGTAGTGTGAGTTAAATTCAGGCCTGCGCTTAGGAGTGTGTAACTGGATCTTTTCCCCCCAACCGGCCTCGTTCTCCTCCCACCCGGCCCAGAGGAACATGCGAACTGCACCTACCGGCAGCACATACTTAAACACACAAAGCGGCAGGACGTGTTTCTTTAGGCCAAGGGCCAGGAAAAGTGTCTGGCTCCTCTGCTAATGCCTTTATCATACAGCGTGAAGAAAGAGAGAGCGAGAGAGAGACGCCTTCTGCAAAAAAAAAAAAACCCGCACACCACCTCTCTAACTTTCATAAACTCTGCTCGGCCTAAAAGCCCGCTCCACTTCAGCTGAGACGTGCAAGGCCAAACGCAGCATCCAACTACGGTAAAATGGTTTTTGACGTTGGCTATAAGGCCGCCTCAAATATTCACACGCCAGCGAAAATAGCTTGTGCCATTCTCCTCACCGGGCTATAAGAAGCCTTGTGAGTTTGGGGAAGGATCGTGACTGATTAACGCTCTCACACACTCAGTTCTCGCTCGGAGTGTCAAGATTTTCAATTTGCTTCATTAGCACTGTCCTGGCCCCAAAACACTGGAACAGGAACTAGGTCCGGTGCCAGATGAGATTCTGAAGGTATGATAACTCTTTTTTACGGTTTTCCACTATTGCGTTTTTGCGATTACAGCTCAAAATGTGTTCTTTTTAAATGTCTGGGGAAAAGTTAACTCAATCAAAGCTTTTTCGTGGCGAAGCTACTATTACATCTTTTCCACTACACTGGTGCTCAGTTCTGGTGCTCGGCCGGTGCTGAACTGAGAACCAGCCGAGAACCGGCCCGCATTTACACTGACCAGGGAGCTCAGCGGGAGCCGCATGATAATACGTCACAGGTCACGCCCACTAAACCAACGGTTGTTCGTACGAATCCTGCAACTTTTAGTTCTTCCCTTATTTCTTCATATGCCTTCTTCTTTCTTTGTGCACTTTCCAATTTTTGTTCTGTGGAAAAGTGCGGCACTGGTTCCAAAATTGGGAACCGGCACAGGAACCAGAGCAGTGGAAAAGGGGCTTATGTAGTGTACCAAAACATTACACTGTTACGAAAAAAAAATGGATTACTTTTCTCTCTTTACAGATAAGACGGCGCTTTCAATGTTTCTGAATGGTGCTGAACTCATAAAAGTGGGATCTGATAAGGCTATGGTCCCTGCATCACAGCGTGTCCCTGGCGGATGTGAGATGGAGTCGGAGGATGGAGCCCGTCTTTGTGAAGATGGAAGCAAGAATGTAGCTGTGAAACAGTTTAGATGTAGTTAGCTACTCCTTCTCCGTAGTGTGTAGTGTAGTTAACATGTATAATAAAAGAGTAGCTTGGCTGTAGCTTAGCTACTCTTTAATCATAAGTAACCTTAAAAGTAGTGATGCACGATAATGTCGGAATCATATCGGAATCGTTTGATAATTGCTTTTTTTTAAGTCATCGACAGCGGACTGATGCTTAGATTTGCCCGATACTTTCCTCCAATATTTTATGATGCATTTATCGGGATTTTACACAACCCGTGGCTTCTGTCTTAAAATGTGTGGTGTTATTTTGTGGTAAAATTCTGAGCACGCAGTGGAACATTCACAAGCAAAATCTCTTGCCTTGATGCACTCAACTTTGGCTGCCCAATTTTTTTTAACCAACTAAATTGTGCTTGCCTCACACATGGGCCGTGCCCCCAAGCCGCGTACTCAACAGTAGGGTAGGTAAGGCGTTCATCATACTTTTCTATACAGTAGTATGCATCTCACTAGATAGCCTGGGTCGTAGCTTACCGGCTCTCTACACACTAGCTAGTGCACATGGATCGTCACACGCGCCCTATTTGACTTGGTAGACCAAATAGGGTGGGAAGGGACTGTCTTAAAATGTGCAATAACCTAGAAGTGCTCTGCACTCGCTCCGCTCTGCTTTCGCGCTTGCTTGACTTGACAGACAAAATGTCAGAACTATGGTGTTACTGTTGTGCCAAAATTCGGAACGCGCAGTGGAACTTTGGTGAGCAAAATATCTCATCTTTACACGTTCCTGTGCTCGCACTCGACTCTGACTTCCTCATCCATCAGCATCGGTATCGGTATTGGCAGATGTAAGAAAGAAAAATATCGGACATCGGACTCGCCCGATAATTCCCTTATCGTGCATCCCTACTTAAAAGTAGCTTCTCCAACACTGCTCGCCCACCATTGGCTCAGGTACTTTGCAGGCTAGATCTGGTCAGAGTAGGCAATCAGTCGGCAAGCTTATTTTACCCTGTCTTTGTAGCGTCCCCACAAAGTGGTGGCTAGTGGCGACTCAGAAGAAACCTTAACAGCGTGTCATGAGGGATTCCTGCGCTTTCTGTTCATGTGTCATTAAAAAAAAGCTCATATTTTACTGCTTTTGAAACTCTGATTTTTTGGAAACCACAATATATCTTGAACCCAGTAGCTGGTCCACGCCTAACAAGTCCACACCTCTTATAAACACTGTTAAGGGACAAACTCATACACACCGGGGCATGTAACAAGGTGTGTGTGTGTGAGAGAGAGTGTGAGGAAGAGACACACCTTTGTGCAGGATTTAGAGCTATGGCCCGAGGCTGGTCCAGGTCCTGCCAGAAGAGCACCTTGCGCGAGGTTCCGTCCAGGTTGGCCACCTCGATGCGGTTGGTCTCCGAGTCGGTCCAGTAGAGTTTGCGTCCCAGCCAGTCGCACGCCAGGCCGTCGGGGGAGTGCAGGCCCGCCACCACCACTGTCTGGCCCGTGCCCAGCGTGGCCTCCTTCACCGCTGCAGCCAACACACACACACAACAACTCCATTCAGCTCCGGCGCAGGCTTATCAGCGCTAACATTCCTCAGATGTTTCGCTCTCCCTCAAGATACTGATATAAGGCCTCGGCTATGCTACGCGCGGGGAGAAAAGACTTGAACACTGTCCTAAAAAAGCAGAGGGGGGATGTGCTTCAACTGGCCGTACAGTCAAACGTGTTCCGATCGGACTAAAACTCATGACGCTTTAAGGCGAGGCGGTCGCTGAACGTACAAAGCGACAATGTGAAAAAGTGAAAGAAAAGGACAAGCTTCCATCTTACGGCCAAACTGGGCATGAGGGCAAATTATCACCACAAACAAGAGTTATGAGATGTAATATTGGTGTTGATGCAGGTTGGTTTGTAAAATGGCTTTAACTAGGGCTGGGCAATTAACTGAAAATTCTAATCTAACCTCTGATCTGAAACTTTAATCAACTTAACCCTCCTGTTATGTTGCGGGTCAAACTGAACCATTTTGATGGTTCATTTCACATACGTGCAACATGTCTATATCACACAGATACTGTTCAGGTCAATTTGAATTGAAAATAATCAACGTCGTGTAAAACTATTGTGTTTTATATGTAGCTCTTTCCTATGTACATTAAAAAAAAAGGTTTAAAATGCATTTTTCATGAAAACTGAGTGAATTCTCCTCATTAAACCATGACCTGTGAGAGGTAAATAACACCACTATAACAAATATTGATTGAAATGCTTAGTAATGGAGTTAATAACGAGATATGAATTAGGTTTGTTGGGATCTTTTGGTTTCTGACACTTTTGGATAATTAAACATGCCCCGGGTCAAACTGATCCAGGAACATCATTGGTGTTCCTGAGAAACCAACATAACAGAAGGGTTAATTTTGCCCATGTTGCTTATTTCAATGATTTATGAAAATATACTTTTTTAAACGTCACTACTACTACTACCCCCACTTCCCCTTGTACTGTCCTCCCTGAAAATCATACAGCCATGTGTGTTGTCTCATGACTCTTCAGGTAAGAGTCTCCATCTCTGCTGAAAGTGATGTTGAACAAAGGCGTTTCAGTCTTACTCCAGCAAGCCAGAGGGCAACTAAAACCGTCAACAATGCCATTAGCTTTTGGTTTTTTCCCAACTAGCATTTTTCCACTCGCCAAAGTTGACTCCCTCTCTCAGTGCCAGTTAAAATGAATGAAATTTACTATGTAATCCATATTATGATTTCTACCTCTGTTTTAACTTTCATTGTCTTTACCCTTTTCCTAGCTTTTAAGTGTCAATGTAACATCCAAAACCACCAAACTATCTGCCTCATCTATGAACCGAAAATGATTCAATGGATTAAAGTTAACATGAATTAAAGCGAGTGATTATTCGTCACTGCTCACAGAACAGGCCGCCACGGGGGCAGTTGGTGGCGTGAAGGTCCCACTAGTTCGAAAAAGATGGGTTTTCATTTGATGCAAATTAGCGAAAAATCTAATACGGCAGAAATAGATGCGAGGGTCTAAAAGGAAGGAATAAGGAATAAGACGATATAAGATTTTTGAGAATCGGAGCTACGGTTCAAAAGTTATTAGGCAAAATGCAAATTTTTTTTTGGAAAACCACAAAATAGCTTATTTTGGTGCAATTTTTTGCCTGAGTAGTGGGTGGGGTACCGGACCTACCTGCCAAATTTCAAAGCTGTAGGTCTTAAAGTTTTTTCTCCACAATGCGTTTTAAGGCAGAAAAAATACCAAAAAAACAAAAAAAACAGCACGATTCCAATAGGGTTCCACGCAGTGTTCCACTGCATGGCCCCCTAACAACAGACGATGGGAGTTAGATAGAAGACCAAATATGACTTTAAGCATTCGGTTAATTATTTCACCTTTGCCATGTGATGGATGTAATGGCTCCCAAGAAAACCATTTGGTTCCCAAATATTTTAGGTTCAAAAGCCAGTGGCTCCTGAAGTCTACAGTCCTGTATTGTTGGATTTACTAGATCCGTGCAATGCTTCCACATTATTATCAGTCGGATATGCTTTCCCTCATCAGTAAATAATTTGCTGTAAATGAGCAGTGGGTAATCATACGTTTTACTCAATATAATAGTTTTACTCATATAATAGCTTTCAAAATATCAAGTTGCAAACATTTCTGGCCAGTATTCGTCTGACTCGGCTGCTCAGTGCCATCTGTACAGGTTGTAAGAAGTACGCAGTGCTTACAGTTGGTGGACTGGTTGTAGTAGGTCTGTTTAATGGCCTCCTCACTGACGTCGGTCCAGAAGATAAGCCCCTCGGAGAACAGGAAGTCGACGGCTGCCGCGTCCTCCAACTCGCTGACCACCACTGCTGACTCTGCACGACCGCTCTCCGCATCCACCAGCCGGACGTCACGCCGATTAGCGAACAGCAGTAGAGGAGAACCTGTAACCCACACACACACACACACAAACAAACCAGCGTAAGTAAACATTTCTGGCCAGTATCTGTCTGACTCAGCTGCTGAGTTCCGTCAGTTGTAATAATGTAATAAAAGTGTAAGGTTTATAGTTGGCGGCCTGGCATAGCTTATCTTTGTGATTTTAAAAGAACTGTAAGAAACACACACACACAAATGTAGTCACAGACAGGACGGAGTGGCGTGAAAGTAGTATGATTTTAAGGGGGCAGTACATGAGCACGCACTGAGGAAAGTATGAGACAGAATTTTAAAAAATAATCCACATAGAGGGCATGGACATGATGTTTATTAGAGGTTCTGAACGTTGGTTCTGATTACATTTTTTGATTCGTTGTCCAGATCCCAGCTCAGGATCAAAGTCAAACATTTTCTCACACTCACATCCAATATACACACACAATGTGTGACTAATAAGAAATGGATTTGAACAGGCAAGAAAATGAATGTAAATCTCAAGGGATTAACATCGTTTTTTGAAAAGGAGCTCAAGTGAATGAGTTTGAAAACGCTTCTATATTTCTAAGTTTCTAGTTACTAAATTTATATTTTGCCTTTGATTCTTAGCTAGAATTTGGCTTGCGGAATTAGGGCTGGACAGTTAATCAAAAATGAAAGTAAAAATTAAATACAGAACCTCTAATCAACATAATCTTGTCAATAACCACTATTTTAAATTGTGTTACTTTTTTAAAATCCTGTTCACGTAATGGATGAAACATACTACTGCATATGTTGTCACATGACAACATCTGTTTGCTTCTTTTAATTATTTTATTATACAATAATAATTATTAAATTATTTTAGATATGAACTCTAAAAAATGTAGCTAAACATATTTATGGTAAACAAAAAAATTGGGCAACGAAGGCAAAAAACAAGGTAAGATGTTCAAATAATCGTGATACTTATTTGAGGTGATATCACCCAGCTCTTCTTGTGCATAAGGCTTTCTGCAAGTGACCGCCATATGTATTATAATCTACATTTTTCCTCAAATTGGCATGTTGAACGACACCGTCCCCTGTTCCAGCTATTCCAAGTCCTTTATAAAATCCTCTAAATGAGACACATGTGGAACTGAGCGGCAAAGAGAAAGACCGGAAAAATGACCGCTTGCTCATCCTCAACTTCACACACAGCTCCTGCAGGTAAGGGAATAAGTCCATGATGTCATCTGACGCGGTTGTGCCACTAGCCAGCCGTGTTTGTGATGCGGGGGAGATCATGCATGAGTTGGGGCGGCTCTCTGAGGCTTACCACCACTGACGCTGGCAAGCGTTCGTCTTCCTTCATTTCAGGAACAGACTTTCCGTAGCAACTTGGGGTTAGGGGTCTTGCTCAGGGGCCTAAATGAAGGTAGGACCAGAGGTAGGATTCGAACCTGCGCGTCTTCGGTCCAGAGACGAGTATCCTAACCACTGGACGACCACCGCCACTGCGTCTACAGAGGTCAGTGAGTTGCACTGCGACTATGCCGTGCAAGTGAAGTTCACTTTTTTGTGTCAGTACAAAAATGTCTACTTGCTAGTCAAGCCAAAAGAGAAATGTGTTCTGGATTTACATGCTGTCACAAGTTATTAAGGCTGGACGTACTGTGCAAAAGTCTTGAGTCACTCCTCATTTCTTTATATTTTGTTAGGACAATAAGACACTAGGTACAGAGACATATGAAAGCGCATACTGTACCTCAAGGCTACAATAAAAAAGACAAGCAAGTCTAGTTTTTCGGAAGCAAAATATGAAGAATTGAGGGGCAGCTCAAGACTTGCACAGTACTGTCTGTGATGGTGCACGACCGGCAAATCAATGCTTTTACATCCAACGTAAACCTAGAATGCCACACCTTTGCTGTCTACCTCGCTCACCGGCATGCAAACCTGCTAGCTACTAAAACAGTTATTAATTAACCACTACGTAAACAGGACACAGCAAATAAGATTTCCCAATTTTGTGAGATAAAGCGTCCCCTGATTCCGTAATTGGGTAAGATAACAAATTTCCACATTTCACGTTCGCATCTTCGGGCAGTGCGCCAAACTGAAAAATAATCCTGGTTTACTGTCTTTCGTTCACTGTCACATTTGCATCATAAACGCCTCATAAGAAAGTTTATACACCATGTTTATACAATTCGCCAGGCCTCCTCGTCCAACATCAGTGCCTGACCTTATAGATGCTCTACAGAATGAGTGGCACAAACTCCCATAGAAATACTCCAAAATCATGTGGAAAGCCTTCCAACAAGAGTGTCTCAATACTTGTCCATGTAGTGTAGATTAATCAGAAGTTTTCATTTAGGTTTAGCGACTGCAGAGAACGTGGAATCTACGCCGTCGACAAACATTCCACTGCAGCTTTTGGTAATTACGGATCTACATTTTTTAGTTGAGGGTATTTTAACAAAAACTGTAATAAATTTATATTGCCGTGGTAATAAAAGAAACGTGTGAAATTATTTTGGGGTTTATTTATTACTTATTACTGCATTTTTTATGTTGATAAAGAAAACCATGCATTACAGACTTAGAAATAAAGGTATCGAAGTGAAGTACCGTTGAGATTCAGTATCGAACATCAGGTACCAGTACTGATACCGATATCGGTTCAGATGTGAAAGGTACCCAACATGGCACCTACATGGTATGCAATGTTCAGAGACAAGGTTGGTACTAAATTCATAATCAATTCCAACCTTTTGTATCTGACATCAATTTATAGTGTTATTTGATTTTTATTCCACACACTTTTGCTGACCACAACTCCTCCTACAGTTCTTGTGCTGGAAATTTCATTCAAACTCTAAAATGTGTTTTGACATCATTTGAGGGGCCACGGGCCTCTCCCATATCTGTAACCGCCATGACCCACACTCGTCTTTTTCATCTTTTTGTCTGTCGTTTATGTTGCCCATAGGAAGCCATTCGTTTCCCCCCCCTTTAAGAACACATAGGACTTGGGATTCGAAAGTTTCCCTCGGCCTAATTTTGCTAATTCACTGAACACGCATCTGAATCTATTTCGACCCGCACTCGTCTTTTTCTTGCTTTTGTCATCCCTTGAGCTATCCCCATTCACTTCAGTGCATTTTAGTCAAAGACTTTCTACTCGGCCGGCTTTCACGTCATAACCGCTAAACTTGAGCGCTCACGTCAGCACTTTCTTGTGGAAAATCAGGGAAATGTAATGAACTGACTTTTTCTTGAGACACATTATAGCTAAGACAACTGCTGAAACATTAAAACGTTTTGCATTTCGTGTGAAAGTGATTTAGAGTCGTTAAATCAGCACACTCCATTCTACCCTCGTCCCACCTGCCGTGTGTAAACCGCCCCCTGGCAGGAAGCACGACACAGCACTTTGTAAATATTATTCACTGTGTTAAATTGCCATGTGTAGAAATCAAGCTCTTCTATGCACATGCAAAAAGCTTGGGTATCTGTGTTGATAGTAGCTACTTTTGCAGCGCCTATCTTTACATGTGGCACAGTGCGCGCGCACACACACACACACACACACCAATACTCCAGTCACAGCCAGAACATGTGTATACAACAAACAAGTAAATCAGATTCAGACACCACGTCCTCACAGTATAAACGCAGTAGAAGCAACGGTCGGCTGTTGAATATCAGAACGCTGGATCTGACTCACGTAACGATGTAGAAAGAGAATAAACGCGGCAGGTGTATGAGGCCAGTGAATCATCATGAGTTGTGGTGTGTATGTACATACAGAAAGGGCTCAACCTCAGCGGTGGAGGAGTCATTCTCTCTCTCCACTACGGAAACTACAGATAAACGTGGGATAAAACCATCCATCATCAGCTGCAGCTGCATTTTTACAAGATCTCTAACAAACACACACACACACACACACACCTGTTGAGTGTGTGGGGAAATGCCCTCATATATTGAGATGGACCAAACCAGGATGATGCCTAACAACCACAGACTAACTAACAACACACACACACACTTTTGTAATATCTCCCCCACCGTGTGCTTTTGTGAACGGCCTTATTAACACACTCACATTCACTGCAGCCTCTCACAGCCGTCCTTATCGGACCATTTATCACACACACAAATGTAATTTAGTTGTGGTTGGTGATGCTTCGGCTTTATCAAAGTAGAAGGACGAACAGAACACACCTCCGAGAGAGAGAGAGAGAGAGAGGGACAGACACAAAGGAAGCCAAGGAGAGAAAGAAGTGTGTACTTGTCATTAGTTTAGTCCTGGGGGGAGGTGCAAGACGGGGCAACAACAAGCATGTGGAGAGTTCTACAAACTGGGCTTTTCAAACACAAAGCTCCGACCCCAACACCACCTCCATCAATCCATCAATCCATCCATCTATCCACCCATACATCTATACACCCATCCCCCAGCTCCGTCTTCAGCCTCTCTCTCTCTCTCTCTCTCTCACACACAACAAAAATGTAACTGTAAATTTGCATAGTACTGGGAACAGAGCTGCCAGGTATTTTCTGTATTTTCACAGCAAGCACACTGTATTTGACATGTACACTACAATACTGTAATTACAAAACACATGATGTCATGACATAGAAAGATTTTGATATTTCTAATATTCAAATTAAACTGCTGCAGAGCTTATGCACATTCAATGCACAAACGTACATTCCAGTATCGCAATTGTAATTTTTCTCCACTTGACTGCTGTTGCAATATTTGCACATATTATGAAGACCTTATGTAACTAGAATTGCCTACTTCTAGCGTGGAGTTTATATTGTATAATATTATAAAGTACATAATACATTATTACATTAGTTCAGTTATATATGTATATTCTACATGCCTTCTTCATATTCTGCACAAACTGGAGCCACATCGTCTTATCGTATCTTCATACTTGCATATAGTTTAGATGACAAAGTTAACTTTGACTTGATATTTACACCTAGATATTTACAGTAATATTATAATTTCTAACAGTAATGTGATGTGTTGCCTGCTGCAAATACTTTAGAAGCAATACTTCAAGCTTTCACTAAAAAATGATGCTACAAATACTGTAAATACTATAAAAATACTACAATTTATACTATAAATCAAACAAAAAACAGGAGACTGGGCGATACACTGAATGGTTTTATCATACAGTATGTTTTATTGTAATTGTAAAGAAAGGACGTGAAAACTTGAAAAAAGTGCAGTATATTACTATGTTAAAAGATTTACTGCAATGTTTACAGTGCAGTCTTTAAGTGATTGTCATTGTGAACACAGCACAGCACATAGTGCATCACAATGAAAGGTGACCTCTGCATTTGACCCATGAAGGAGCAATGGACTGTTTTTTTTGGGCCCCGGTGCTTGGGCATGGTGCCTTGCTCATGAGTACCTTTACCGGCCCAGGACTTGAGCCGGCGACCTTCTGATCGCAAGGGCAACTCCCTAATCGTTACACTACCAAGTTGCTGGAGTAACAGCTCCAGTTATTGTCTTACAGTACTGTAAAAGACAGGGAATACAGGACGTGAACAATCTGGCTACGTTCACACTGCCAGTCACATTGTTCAATTCCGAATTTTTGCTCAGATCGGATCGTCTATCTTGACGGTTCACATTCATAACTACAAGTGACCTGTATCTGACGGTAATGTGAACGCATCGGCCCCCTGAAACGTCACGCATGCGCACACTGATACGTTTTTACACGGGTCAACTGCGTCACCAACAACAAAAAACGTCATATCTGTGGGACGACTCATGGCATTAAAAATGGAGGCGTTAGTAGCTCACGCATGTATCGCACTTTGCTCTGGAGGACGACAAACCGTGAATCAGCTGTACATGAGCAGGTCGAAAAGGAGGAAAAAAAGTCAATTAAATCCCCAACTTCTCCATCCTTCCACTGACTGTTATCGCACTGACTCCCCTCCATTTCTACCTTCCCAGGCTGATGATGTCAGCGCATGCGTATAAGCAAAAAGCCACATGAATTCCGATCTGAGCGTTCACATTCAGGTCGCATGGCCGCGAATCGGATACGTATGAGATTTAGTACCACATATGAAAGTGACACAAATCTGATTTGAAAAGATCAGATTTGCGTGTCCACACAGCCCTGAAAAGATCAGATCTGTGTCACATTAAGGCAAAAAATCCGATTTGAGTCGCTTCAGCATGGCAGTGTGAACGTAGCCTCTCTCACATACTTTCCCACAAACCAGCGGTACAACAGGCCTCCCTTCTCCAGACCCAAACCTCTGGGACTCCAGCAACACAAAACACACTCTTATTAAATCAACATTTTTGGTATCCATGTCCTAAACCCGTTTGTGCAGCGCTTCGGCTTGACCCGGCGCTGGAAAGCCGTTGTGCTACTAAGACTAACCCACAAGAGACAGAATCTTTTACAAACAAAGAGCCAGGAGCAGGTCTAACAATCTCTCACCTCCTCTCCTCTAAACGCCAGACCTTTGGTCAGCTCTCACACACACACACACACACACACACACACCACACCCTTATGCCAAGTGTGTAGGACAACCTCTCACTTCCTGTCTACATTCCTTTCGCGCACGGCGGACGCCTCTCTGGACTGTTCCACACTTACGTGGTGAAACACGCTGGCTCACGTCCACACGCTAAACAGTGGAAACCATCCAGAAACAAAGAGCTGACCAAACGTCTCCTTTTGTTTCTCGCACTTTATAACGTTTTAAAAAGGTGGGAAAAGAAAGTTCAGGGAAGCCAGAGCTGGACAATCTGGTACTTTGTATATTACGTTATAGCATACAGAGCTGTGCAAAAGTCTCATTTCTTTATATTTTTGCTAGAAACATTGTTGAAGTCTTCAAGATATTAATAACGTGAGGAACAGTATTGTACTCAGGATATATTTGGCCAAATCAAACAGCTTTTAACTCGGTACCATAAGCTTTGTCACTTCATCTCTCTACTTAAATATAGCGGAGATGACAAAGTTCACTTTGACCTTGAAAGTCTGGCTCTTCTGGAAGCAAAAGATAAAGAAATTATGTAAGACTTGGCTTAAGATGTTAATATCTAAGCGGGACAGAAAACACACAAACCTCTAGTTCTAGTGTACTTCTATAGCGTAACACGCGGAGTAAATTCTAACATAGTTTCCGTCTTTTGGTACTTAAAATTAACTTTAGTGACACTGAGTGCTGTGTTCTCTTCCGGTGTGAAAATGTACAAGAGCATAACATTACATCACAAGATTCCATAAACAAATACTTCATTTACAAATACTGTATAATAAACTGAATACTAATCCCATTTTACCACTATATCTACAACTATATCTCCTATCCTCCTTAGAACACGTCTATTACACAACTGCATTTCAAAAGACACATATATACATTTACACACCGGAATAAACACTGGTTTATTTTATTTTGATGTTGTTAATAGGTCCAAAATCTCTATATTTGCTTTAACTGTAATATTTTACTCAGTTTTACAAAGTAACCAAGACTGCATTTCACTATATGTTATACTTGGAGAATAAGGACTCTTGAATCTTGTTCAGCTCTCAACTGAAATACCACTTTAGAAGAGACCCCCTATAGTACCACACAAGGGCTGGGCAATTAATTGATTATATTGATTATTTTAAAATTTCTGTCAATACTTAAAAAAGGTTCTGTCCAGTAGTGTGCCCTTAAAACATATTACAGCATGTTTTGTGTAATATATCAGCATATTTACGTTACCCACTTGTAGGAGGAACTATGAGGGCAAAAAAACCAAGCCAAGAAGTCCAAAACCAAAATAATCGTTCACTAATCGTAAACGCAGTAAAATGTTCAATTAATCATGACGCTGATTTAAGGTGGTATTGCGCAGGCCTACCCTATACTGACTGGTCTTTATCTCCATTTATTAAAATTACCTTTTCAATGTTTTCATTGTTAATTACTACTATTAACATAAGCTTTCCTTCCTTCCAACCTTTGTCTTCAATTTATACAAACAAACATGCCCAGGTGAGATTTGTCGACAAAAACAAGCAGCATTATTGTGTAATATTTGAGTCAGAGGTGGCCACTCCAGTGTCCTCCGCTCTGTCCTTTACTCCACCTAACCGAAAGAAAAAAAGACCTCCGGAGCGCCTGAGCGGGACGCTGCCTATTCTTCCTGCACACAAGAGAGGGAAAGAAAAGCTTTTCACAAGCCGCTGGAGTTCGACACATCTCCATGAATTACCATATTGGACTTTTGTTCCTCAGATGTCATTAGATTAAGAATTAACCACAATGAAGCCTGAAACGAGGGTTAAAGACTGAGGAACATGGAGGGAAAAGCATAT
Organism: Distichodus sexfasciatus; assembly: GCA_032718565.1. NCBI lineage: Eukaryota > Metazoa > Chordata > Actinopteri > Characiformes > Distichodontidae > Distichodus > Distichodus sexfasciatus. The sequence continues at coordinate 1,242,545 of JAVGVS010000028.1, read as the reverse complement.
GGAGAAGGAGAAAAAACACACACGCACATACGCAGACAAGCCTGAATTCCAACTAACCCTTAGGCACGTTCAATATCCAGCCTTCAGGGCCTTAATAATGAATAATGCATTCATATGTAATAACACAAGTGTGATTCTAAAACAAACAGTTTGTAAAATGATAGCAAAAGATTTAAACAAATATATTATAAAATGGTTTAATGCTATTATTACTTGAAACAAATTAAACAGTAGAAAGTACATATTTCTAACATTCTGAAATTCTCAAATTAACTCCCAATCTGACTTTTTAAAGGTACTTTTTATATATTAGCAAGTGCAATTTTCTCAAATTGCAAAAACAAGGAAACAGCAAAAAAGGATTAAAAACTACATTTACAAGTGATGTAAAAACTGTTTGCTAATTTTAAAAACTCTATATGCTTCATATAATGATCAAATAACCAGGAGTTTATTAACCATTATTAAAAGTAGTGCCTTTTCAAAACTAGCCACTTTGCCTGGTGTCCTCTACATGTCCACTGTTCCTCGAATATTAAATTTGTCATCATCACACTAACCTGACACAACACGCCAGCTCAAAATAACTCCTTTTATTCCTAAACTGTGACCTTTTTGCATTTTTTGTGGGTTCACGAATTAGGAACAGAGGCTATAAAACCTCACACATGTGAAACACTGAGCTCAATCTAGAACCACAGAGACACACATCTCTCTTAATCTTCACATGCAGTGCCATGTCCGGTCCTAAAAACACACACACACACACACACAGGAGTATAGACTCTCATGTGCGGCCAACATTAACACACCTGATTCAACACAGCAGCACAACGACGAGTGAAAACATGAGACTGGAACAGCTGATCACAACTGCAACGAAACTCTTCAACTCTGTTTCATCACGAGTATTTTAACTAAAACAAAGAATAAACTTTCAACTAAAGTCTACTAAACTATAGATAGATGCCATGCTACTGTATGTTTTCTGCTTGATATGAAAGGAATTACTCGATTCTCATTTTCAAGATCTGTCTGATAGAACATTATTTACTCAGGTTTAATGATCCCTTAATATAAAAATTAAAAAGTCTACAAAAAAAGAACATTAAAAAGTTATTTATCTTTTTGCACTTTTTACATAGCAAATTAATTTTAGGAAAAACATTGCAATAATGTTTTTCCCAATATCATGCAGTACTAGTTTTTGTGAGTTGTGTGGATTGTTTTGTGTGAACTGCGAGCTTCAGGCACCAAGTCGCTCCTCCGTCTGATATCTGACACCGATCAGATGGCGGCCTGAGACGAGCGATGACCAAAAACCAACAAAACTCTCTTTACACTCATTCTCTCTCTTTACAGGGAGCATACTGAGAGTTTTTAGAGACACACCAACCCTCCTATGACAGACATTACACTATTCGTTTTCTGCACCTTCTACAACATTCTGCAAGACTCAGACCAGTTGTCCTTACTTAGACACCACTAGGTGGCATCTTTAACACTGATCAGAGATCAGTCTCAAAACAAGATGGCGTCAGTCTGTGTGAAATCCCTCATTGGCAGAGAGTGGGGTAAAAGTTGAAAAAGCATGAACCCACATTGACCAATATGAGAGAAAATATGAGTACATGCAAATCTAAAAGTCTTATGCAATTATACTGAGTCGGAGTGTTAATAACAAAGTACTCCTATGAGGTAATTATTATTATATAAAATTGTGACAAAACATTTGTATAATTTGGAATGACATGGCATTTAGATGTGTTTAAATATTAAGTTTTGACTTTCCAAATCATTGTTCTTGGATTGTCAAAGTCTGATACATGGTTATTCACTGCTGACGACTGTATTATAACGAATACACCAGTTATCACCATAAGACAAAAAATATGACCAAATGCAATGTTTTTATGGCAAAACGTTTTTTATGGTAATCTGGTCCTAGGACTTAAATAGCTAGGGTCAGTACTGCAGGAGAATAGAAAATTCCTGCAATATTTTTTCCGCAATACATTTGACATTAATTAGCTATGTATGGAGTGAAAATCACTGCAGAGTAACTGATATGATTTTCTATGCATCCGAATAGAAAATAAAAATAATAACAATCATAAATTTCATTGTGAACCAACTTTATCCAAGAAGCATAAATGAAAACCTGTCGAGTTTTCACTTTGTATCAACCAACAAAAAAGTTTGTAACACCTACGTTTTGGGGTTTTTTAAAAATATTTTTTAGTTGCTTTTACTAGACATTACACGATCCAGAGTCGCGCAGGCGCACATCACCATGACGATATACCGTAGCTCTTTAAAAATAATCCTCTCAAGAGCTCGGAGTTCTCGTTTCGGGAGGTTAAAAGTGAGTAAAGTGACAGAAAGAAGGTCAAACTTTCCCTAAAAAGTGAAAAAGGAGAGTAGTAAGTGGGAGAGAGTCGCACACAAACAAGCGACTCCACGGAGCGGCGGAGCAACGAGCACAAACAATCCGAATAAAGCTCCAGCGCTTGAATCGAAGGCAACTGGACTTCTTTTCAAAACTCTTGAAGACGTTTCAACTTCATTTCTAGATAAAGCCTTTCGGACGTGAGGTGAAACGTCTTCAAGAATGTTGAAAAGACGTCCAGATGCCTTTGATTCATGCTCTCCTGGACGGCTGAGCTGAGAACCTACACAGACGCACCGAACAAAGTTTCTAGACGACGCGCAACCACTTTCAAAGTGTCCAAAGTGAGACGGAACGCGGCTAATTCACGTCTGGCGAGTGGAAATGTGCAATGTGTAGCGGCTCCCGGCCGAAGGAGAAGAAGACTTCTCCGTGTCTCCGGGCTCCGTGTCCCGCGGGAGCGGCTCGCATCGGGAGGGGGAAACGGGAACAAAAGTCCGGTAGAGACTCACCGTGCGCCCCCGCGCTCAGGCCGCACAGCGCCGCCGCCAGCAGCACCAGCAGCTCCCGCAGCGCCATCCCGGGCCTCATCGCTCCAGCTCCATCGTCCGCCCAGACCAGAGCGGCAAAAAGCAACTTTTAAATCCGAGAGTCCGGGACGCCGCGTTACTTTCTCACTCCAAAGTGACTCTGTAAGAGCGCCGCGAAGCTCGTGGGGGGACGGGAACGGAAACGTGCTGACGTCATCACGCAGCACTCACGGAGACGCACGGGAGGGATCGGAGCGATTACACACACACACACACACACACACACACACACACACACTCACACACACACACTCTCACTGTGGAGAGCTGAGGGAAGGCGAAATACGGGATAAACGATCTGTAAAAAATCCCAGAAGCGATATTGCTGGTAAACCTATTTTATCTACTATACATAAATATAACCATATCTATAGAGACCTCTCCAGCCTGTTCTACATTCATTGTTAATGATCTTTCATTCATTTTACATATTCTATTCTTTTATGCACACATGCCGCTTAGAAAAGTAATTTTCTAACCTTATTGCTCAAGAATCAAAGTCTATACTTTAATTACTGTGTAAACGACAAAAAACGGCAAAAAAGAATCCTGATTGCAGTGATTATTGTCGTTAGTAGTGCCATTGGTAGCTGTATTACACATCATCATTCCAGCAGTTTTCAGATCAGAATTTAATGAACAATAATTTTTTCCCCCCAAATTAAAATCGTTATTTGTAGACGAGTTGTAACCAATACAAAAACACAAGTCTCAAAGGAGGAAAGGTAGAAAAAAGTGTAACTAGAAAGAGATAATTACAAGGACAACAACAACAACAACAACAACAACAATAATAAATAATAATTATTATTATTTTTATTATTATTATTGTGTTATAAATAAACATGAAATGAAACGTGGAAACAAAATTTAAAAACTCAATTTTATTGTTTGATTAGCAACATGTAATTATTGTAAACATAGTAATAATAATAATTATCATTGTTATTTGTTTTCAAATAATTAAACAAAATGTAAAATTATAATTAAAAATATTAAATTAATTAAATTAAAAAACAATTATATGCCATGAAATCTATAAGATAATCTCAATTTCAGCAGCAAAATATATTTTATAATTCACAAATTCTTTTCATTTACTGGATAAATGGACAATAACATATTTGGATATTAAAAATATGACAAATTTCTGTTATACATTTTTCTAAAAAACAAAACAAAAACTAACAGTGTATATTATTTCTCCTATAGGTATTAATCCATTTATTAAACTGTTATATAAATAAGAACCAAACTAAATGTTCTGATAGAGAGTTAATTAGTTGTTCTTCACATTGTTAGAGTCTCTAAGTGAAGTGTCTCTTTAGGATACACTAAACCTGCTAGTGTTCTGCCCTGATCCCTAAGGCCAGACACTCTTACTGTTACTTTTAATTAGGAATATTATTTCATTTCGTTGAAGAGCACTAGCCAAAATAGTAAAGATAATTGAATTTGAGCAGCTTATTTTTAGGACTGCACTAAAATGCCAAACTAAAATTGAACAATTGTCCAAATCTGGGCCCAGATAAGCATTCAGAAATGTTCTAATAGTTTTTTTTAAAGCTATAGATTTGACTACAACATCCAACCCCAAATATGTTTACTGCTGTTCATCATGACCAAATTTACTGATTTGAAAGTATAAATTTAGGAATTTTCCAAATCACATAAACTCACACAAATTCAGTTTTTCACAGGCTTCAAAAATTCAACTAATACACACATATAGCCCATGTTGCTCCCAAACACAGTTATAAAATGTCAGACAAATGCTGGACATGCAATGTCAGTCTCCAACCAGAATGTTTTACATATTATAATAATAACAATAGTACTACTACTTCTACTGCTGCAAATAACAATAATAATAATAATAATAATAATATGTAATAATAATAATAATAATAATAATAATAATAATATTATTATTATTAGTAATATGTCAATATTAATATTATTATTAACCAATGTGTGTGTATTATTACAACAATCAAAAGTAAAACTTTATCATTTAACTATATGTACACTTAAGAACAAAGAACAACATAGCTCCAGTTTTGAACAGATAAAAGGCACACAAAATTAAAAAGTTATATAAAAATATATAAATACAATACATGGAATAGCAAATATTACAGACTATAAAATATAAAAACTTTAAACTAGAGGTTTAGAGGTTTTTTAGAGGAATTAGAGGAATTACTAGTATGTGCAAATAATGGGATGTGCACATATTGTTTCACAGAATTACAATTATTAGTATGTCAAAGTCAAAGTAAACTTTGTTATCGCTACTATACATTGTACAGATATACAGAGAGAGAAGCGGAAATGGCTCCAGATTTCACAGTGCAAGAAGAAATAGGGAACAAAGAACAAATAGAGCACATGGAATAAACAATATATAAATAGAATACAAAATATACATTTTAAACTAGAAATGGAGTATTAAATATAACTATAACTTTAAACTAGAACTAGAAAAGAAGACAATTTGGATGCAGTATTACCTACAAATGTGGTAATTGTGTTTTACACTGAATGTGCATGAGGTTAGTAACAGTTTCAATATGAAAAAATTCTATATCAGTCTATTAATAAAACAGTATGTCTTAAAAGTCGACTAACATTAAGTTGTGCAGATATTATAACAGCAGTGGAAGACCAAATTGTATTTTAATATTTTCAATAATTTGTGCAGATACAGTTGGTTAGAAGGTGACCAGTGATATATGATTGAGCGTTCAATGGTTATTAGTGCAAATAAGTAGCGGCAGTGCAAAAATTGTGCAAATATTAAAAGTGTTAGCAACAACTGTCATTTGAGGAGGATTACTATTTCAATCGTCTGGCATTTAAATGTATGCCAGATCAGCAGCAGTTTGGAGTGATAATACTGTACAGTTTGTAAGAAATATAAGCAGTATTAGCCAAACATCTTTCTGGAGACAGTTTCAGTGCAACATAAGATAGAGATGGTCGATATAGCATGTGCATCACAGCAGCGATGCAGATGTGCAACAGTGCAAAAAGTGCAGAAGTGCAACAGGTCAGTTCTAAGTGCAGTGTTCCAATAATACGGTATATGCAAATATTTTAACAGCAGTCCAATGTCTTATGCAAGGTTTAAGGTTTGGACACCCCTGATAAAAATAACTGTATTAATTCATAACTTGTTAAGCTTGAGAGGCAGCAACTTAATTTGCTATATTGATAACTTATATGGAAACAGCAACAATTCAGTAGTGAAATATTTTATTTAGACTAGCGGAAACAATGTAATGCTCATTTAGAAAACAAAATAGGCAGATTACTGCATAAATTTTGGGCACCCCAAAGAATAACCCCAGTAATATTTTATAGAGCCCCTCCTTTTGCTTTGAAATAACAGCCTGTAGGCGCCTCTATAACCTCTCACAAGTCCCTGAATTCACCAGCTGGTATTTTGAGACCATTCTTCATACAAAAATGCCTCAGTTCCAGTCGGAACCGATAACCGAGCATGGACAAAGCCTGCTTCAACTCAATCCATACATTTTCAGTGATGTTCAGGTCTGGGGACTGGGATGGCCATTCAGAGGGATTGTACTTGTGCCTCTCGTAAATTCATAGTAAATTTTGAGCAGTACTTTTTGGATGGCGTGCTGGAAACATAACTCTGGCATGAAATTTCAACTTTGTGACTGACTCTAGAACATTCTTTTCAGAATATGCTGATATTGAGTGCAGGAATCCATCGGCCCTCAACTTTAACAAGGTTTCAATACCTGTGCCCCAGCCACACAGGCCCGTAACATGATGGACCCTCCACCAAATTTTACTGTTGGCAGCAAGTTCATACTCCTGGAATGCTGTATTTTTTCACCATGCATAGATGCCTCTGGTTATGACCAAATAACTCTATCTTAGTCTCATCAGTCCACAGTATTTTTTTCCAGAATATTTCTGGCTTGTCCAGATGCTCTTTTGAACACCTCATGCAGCTCTTCTTTTTGCATCCACCCTTCCACTAAACATCCCTGATTGCAAGTGCGCTGGACTGTGGAACGATGTACAATGACACCATCAGCAGCCAGATGTTGTTGCAGCTCTCTGGAGGTGGTCTGTGGTTTGTCTGTGACAATTCTAACCAGTCTTCGCCTGTGTGCCTTTTGAGATATTTTTTATTGGCCTACCACATCTTTCTTCTGTTCCTGTGGCCTTCCATTTCTAACTACATTTCCTGACTGTTGAGACAGACAGTCAAACCTTCTAAATGATAATCTTTTGCACCCTTCTCCTAATTCTTAAAATGCATTCTTAGTTTTTAAGTCAGTAGAGAGTACTTTAAGGTTCCCCATGTTGCCACTCTCTAGAGGAAGCCAAGGACAGTACCACTAACAGATTTATATATGTTAAACCATTTTTTTGTGGTTGCCTTTGTCTTTGTAGTTTAAGGTCTAATGAACTAATCAAAGCAATTTAGTGCTGCAAATTGTCAGTATTAAATGACTGCAGGTCTTCAAAGTAATGCAAGTGAGAGGGTGCTAAACTTTTACATCATTTTTCAAGCTTTTATGTTATTTCATACAACTCAACCAATACTACATTGAGAATTCGGTTTTGATAAACATCCCCTTGTCTATATATCTCTAGAAAAAAACACCATATCTTGCTGTGATTTTCTCTTATGAAGACAGAGCTAATAATCATGCAACCTTGGAGGGGTGCCCAAACTTTTACATGAGACTGTATCTAAGATTAGCAGAAGTTTAACAAATAGCAGAGTGGAACAATTGGACAATAGAACAGTTTCAACATGGCATGACTAAGATTGTCCATGCACAGCACCGTGTGCATTAAAACAGTGGTAAGTGCAGTCGACTCACTCAGTTCCTGTCGCGATCTTTTGGGGAATGATGGTGCTGAATGCTGAGCAGTGTGTTTCTTCTGCAGGTGAGAGAAGGAGTGAAGTGCAGTAAGGTGAAAATATGGCATCCTCAGATGACCTGTTTGCAGCGGGTCCAGTCACTGGGGGAGGTTATTTTTCACCTGTACAATGAACTTCATGATCAAAGAACTTCATGATGATGGTGTCAGATCAATGAGATGATAGTCATTCAAGGTAGGATACTGAAGATTTCTCTGGCACGCTGGGATGATGGTGAATGCAGCTGGGATCATCTAACTCACCGATGTGTTGAAGATGTGGGTGAAGACATCGCCAGCTGATCAGCACAGTCTCTGAACATACAACCTGAAATGTTGTCTGGTCCAGCAGCCTTTTGTGGGTTGACCTAAGTGAAAGTTCTCCTCATGTCAGCTGCAGGCAGAGATAATAATAATAATAATAATAATAATAATAATATGTATAATAATATGTAATAATAATAATACTAATAATAATGATGTCCCAACACTGCATAAGTTAGTTAGTATTTATCTAAAGCATTTTAAATCAATCAAATAAATAAATATGGTTATTTTTAAGAGGTACATATCAATCAGTGATCTAAGTAGGTCTTCGGTGCTGAACTGCTGCTCTTCATCCTGGTCCTCACGCCCCCTGCTGTACACAGAGCCACAACAACAACTCACCTGTGGACTCCGTGGGTCTCATTTACATAACGGCTTGCTTGAAACAAGCCCTCACCACTTCCCACGCAAGGGGTTGTGTGCTGGGAAGGCCACTTTATATTCAATAAAGTGAGACAGTATCACAAGCCATGATATCCTCTTAATACACAGTAAACAAAACCCTGTTAAGGTTACATAAAACCATGAGTTAAAACGTCTGCAACACGGTCAAAATATACAATATGCAATGAGGCGTCGTTTTTTCTCGGGTGGCCATGTGTCAAGGACTTTAGCCAATGATGTTCTTTTAATTTATATATATTTACATACTGTAATGGAAATCTTTGGAAAGCTTGTCTATCAAGCAACTACACACAGTTCAAAACGATGTAATTTGATAATGTGCTCATTGTTAGAAACTCTTACAGTGCGGTTTGTTGTCTTGTTCTTGAGAGCGCCTATAATTGAGACAAAGAGAGGGTTAGAGTAGTAACTATGGATATCTATATATACAATGTGCACCTTAGTTTTAGGCAGGTGTGAAAAAATACTTGTAAACAAGAATACTTTCAGAAATATAAATAATGACTGTTTATTTTTATCAATTTACAAAATGCAAAGTGAGCAAACAAAAGTAAAATCTAAATCAAATCAATATTTGGTGTTACTACCTTTTGCCTTCAAACCAGCATCAATTCTTATAGGTACACTCGCACAAAGTCAGGGATTTTGTAGGATTATAGTCATTATATTATTTTTTGTAGTCATTACATTATTTTGTAGGATTATAGGATTATAGATCTGTGGTTAAGTTCTCCAAGATGTTTTGGGAATTTAACCTACCAGCCCGAGTTCCTTCAAAAACATGTGCAAGTGAACCTAGAAGAATTGATGCTGTTTGAAACAAAACATTTTGTTGATTGATGAAATAAATGATTACCTCCATTTTGAAAGCATTCTTTGTTTGGCACATTTTATTTTTACAATGAGGGAAATGACCTGTTGACACATTTTCGTTTCACTTTTTTCGTTCCATAGTTGCGATCTATAGAAACAAATTTGACGTAAGAATGTGCGTATCTGTTCGAATCATTTGAGCGAGATGTGAAGCAATCATTTTAACAGCTGGAAACACGTAAATACTGTGGAGACACTCGTGTATTTTTTAGTATACGTACTAAAAAGAGTCCTACGCACTGTTTACGAATGAAAACCCCATGATCCGGATGATTAGATTGTTAACTCCACGATACGGACGATTAGGGAGTTAATAAAGTCAAAGTCAAAAAAGTCAAAGTCAGAGTCGCTTTATTGTCATCTCTGCTATATACTGTACAGATACATAGAGAGCCGAGGCGGCGTGTCCAGGTTATTTCGAGTGCAAACAAACAAGAACAGTAGAACAGCAGAATAAAATAGGCAGTGTACGACTAGGCACATGGGATGAATAAATAAGTAAAATACTAAAATATACATTAAACAATATACATTTTAAGCAGACAATATACCAATATACATTTTAGACTGAACAGGAGACAGACATAGAGCTAAACATGTTTGTCAAGTCAGGATGCAGTATTCTTAACAGGTTGAAATTGACATTTACTGAATGTGCAAGAGGTAGAGTTATAATAGACAGATACTATATCGGGACTATTTCCAAGTGCAATGTTGAAATATATGTGCAAACATGCAAACATTTAAGCAGGTGCAAATTGACATTTACATTATGGATGTGCAGGGGGTAGAAAGGGTTATAATATAACAGATACTATATTTGGCTATTTATGTGTACAATGTCCAGTGTATGTGCAAACATTCGTAATAACGTAGGATAAGCTGGGGCAGAAGACAAGAAATCTGTGCAGAGAAGAGGCACAAGAGCCATTAACTAGAAATGTACCCATTGCAAACACAAGCCTCACCCTGAAGTGCAAAGTTTTCTCAGGAACAGGCTGGAAGAAGTCTCTGTTGGTTTGCTGTTAACAGGACAGACTGAAGACTCCTTGTTTGTCACAGACATAGTTTGGCGTGGTGAAAAGCACCCTGATTCATTTCTAAGACTGTGCAAATTAAAATAGAAGCTCCCAAACCAAAAGAGTTGGGGTCTTAATAAACCTTGCAAGAAACTATACCTGAAAAACAAAACAGTACATTAATTATATATATAAAATAATAAAAAAGAAATCATAAAGTAATTACATTACATACTTTAAATAGTGACTATACTGTGCATATTATGAGATAATTATATATGTTAAAGTTCAATGTGCCTTTCTGTTGCAAAATAGACATAAAAGCATACAAGTCATAAGCAGCAGGACAATGACAGACAGAAAGAGTTACAAGACAGAGTGGAGCAGTTTCAGTCTCTGTTAGATGACATTGTAATACAAATACACTACTTAAGAAGCGTTTCTGATTAAAATCTCTATTTTCTACTCTCAGTTCTGCAGAAGAGCACAGAACTGGTCGTGGAGGGTCACAGCACTGCAAACTGTCAGTGAAGGTCATGCAAAAACAAATGGAACTGTCATTCTGATTTTGTTGACTATTTTACTAGTTATTGATCTGTTTTTTTCTGAACACAGAGTTAATCTGTGAGTGATTAAACAATCATTGCAAATCACAAAAAAAAGAACTCATGGTTGATAGGTTGTTGCCTTTAATCAAGTTGTAACAAAATGCTGCCAAAAGGGGGAAAATAACAATCATGAGAATTCATTTCACACTTTTTCATGGGTCTACGGGTGCTGTAAAAGCCAGGGGCCTGGCAGAGAGAGAGAGAGAAAGAGGGGGAGAGGGCTGCTCAGGTTCAGTCCAACTGGCCCGACTCCGCCTGATGAAACCAAGCACATGTCTTTCCCCTAGAGTCGTGTGAGGCCGGGCAGCTACAGTAATTCCCAGCCCAGAAATATGCTGTAATGAAACCTGCCTTTAGGTCACCTGTGCAGAAAAGGCCTGCAGCACTCACTTTGATCCTAGCGGGCGCGTCTACAAATAAATAACTCCCACTCTTTCCACTTTCCGCCTTTGTTATAAACCCGACATTAGCGCTGGGAATAGGCGCATCCAAAAACCTCAGCGTAAGAAACGCTTTCTCCCGTAATACGGCCCATCTGGGGCAGGGCCTCGAATAACAAAACCTCTTACCCGGGCATCATGTCAGCAAGCTTAGCGCTAACCCTGCATCACACCTATTCTGTACTTAAGCTCAAAAGCACGATATTGCAGTCACATAACCAAGGCCATGATTTCCTGTTCCTTCAGACAACCCGGACCAGAGGACATGCGCTCATCACTCCTTGTCCAGCTCAAAACAGCAGCATGTCCTTCAGAAGATTATTTTTATTTATTTTATGTTTATTTTACCAGGACTTCTCATTGAGATTAATATCTCTTTTACAAGAGAGACCAGCCAAGACAGAAGACATACAAGCTTAACCCGCCACTGCACACATCGCCATATAATGCAGTAATATCGCGGCTTATAGTAGTTTCAACATGCATAGTTTATTCAGATTTGCGTTTAAAAGCGTATAAAATTATAATAATAATAATAATAATATATATCAATATATCATAAACTGTAATGTTTCATACATAAAATACTGCTATAACTGATATATATCAGAAATACAGTAGCCTGTAGCTAGAAAAGCTACTGTTTAAAAGTAGCATTAAAGTAGCAACACTGCCTGTTTGGGCAATTAATTTATTGGTTCCAAGACACACAACAATAAACTTGAATAAATCATATATATATATATATATATATATATATATATATATATATACATATATATATATATATATATATATATATATAATATATATGTATATATATATATATTCAGGCAGTGTTGGGAATGCTTTCAAACAGTAGCTTTTCTAGGTACAAGCTACTTCTGATTAAAGTTTCTAAGCTACAGGCAAGCTGTCTTTTTAATATAGCAGTTAGCTACACTTCAAGCTACAGAGAAAAGGTATTTCACAGGCAAAGATTTTTTATTCCATCTTTGTCAATGTGGGATCCATCCTCCGACTTCATATCGGAGCTGCAAAGATTGTGTTGTGATGCAATGGCCAAGTATGCCACATGGAAACCATATCGAGTTCCACTTCTGCAATTTCTAGACGAATCAGAAACATTGTGTACTCTGTAATATATTTTCTTTTTGCAGCACTTTGTACCATTATAAAGTATTTAAAGCAAAAGGAGCTTTGCTACGAGAAATCTACTGCCAAAAGTTGTTAGTAGCATAGCTACTTGTAGTTAGCTTCTCCCCAACATTGGAAAAAGGCAGTGCTCTTCACCGTTTGTAGATTCTGTTCTTACCCAAGCACACATTTTAAATAAGAAAACACTGGGGAACGCCAAAATATTCGTAAAAACTGAGTAATTCAGGCCTAGACTCCTTTCTCACGCAGTACGCTTGAACCCGTACCTCCACAGAGCATGTCTAATGTGTAACTGAGACCCGGGAGACCGTTTTTAGCTTGCAAAAGCATTGCTCAATTTATTTTGACTGGAGTTTCATCAGGATTGTTCTCGTCTGGAACGAAGAGAAGAAGAATTCAGCGATTGGGAAATGTGGGCCCAGATCCAGTATAACGAGGGAGCCAGATGAAAAACGGTTAATGGATGTTTGGGTAAGACGGGTTTCAAAGTCACAGGGTCAGCTCAAGAGTTGCACAACCGAATGGACAGCATTCCTAAAGCTGCCCGAGATCAGGGCGAGACATGAAAAGGTGTACGGGGATTCTTTAATAAAGCCCACATTTCTGCAAACAGCCTCATTTCTTCCGCCCCCTCTGAAAACAAAGGCTGTGCTGATGAGGCCGCTGTAAAGGTGTCGGTCCCAGCCCCCTTCGTTACTTTCATCCTCGCCAATTAAACTGCCAGGCCATGAAAGTTTCCCCACTTAGACACTGCATGTGCGCTGCATATTTCCAGGGAGCAATTATTGTACTACAGATGTGGCTTGTTTATGTGCAGCATCTTGTTTACACCATAGCCTGATTGATACGCTCCTCTAATAAAACACTTTGAGTCCATGGGAAACAGGGGCAGCTGAAGCTGATTGGCTCCGACAGGAACTGCCAGGCGACTTACGTGCCGGCTTTAAGCTCCGCCACCGATCACATTTACATCATCCCAAGTTACAAAAAGGAGGTGGGGGGGGGAAAAAAAACACACCAAACTCAATCTTTGTTCATGTTTATTCCATTTCCGCCCCAAAAGTAAACACTTTCTCTTTTTTGCATTGCATTAGAAAGACAAACACTTTTGGCACATATCAGGTATTTACCACCTGTAACTCTCCTAAACAGAAATCTAAAGTTCAAACTTCGTCCCCAAACACTGGATGAAGTTTGTAATGGCTACACAATTCCCTTGGCTTTCCCGCAGTGTGCTTTAATGCCACAGTGAGCGCTTTTTGGCTTCTGTTCTCAAAACCCAAGTGGACTAACTTAAAGGGGAACTCGAAAGGTGCTAATTTGGCTCACAATGCATGAAGGGTATAGGGAACTACGCAAAAGTTTGGCAAACGAGACCCTATTAGCATCTTCACAAGCCATATTGGTGTTTTTGGGATGTAAAAAAAAAGAAAGAAAAAAAGAAAAAGTAAAGGGACAAAATGGACCAAAGGTAAAGGCATTAAATCATCTTAGAAACAAAAGGCAACTAGTGTAACCTGACTTAATTGCAAATGAAATAATAAAAGGAAAATAAAGAAAATCCATATTGCACAATCAATCCCTTAGAACGACATTCATTAAGAAAAGGTCACAAGTTAAGACTAAGGCTTACGTCCTGTTTGATGAGCATTACATGGAAGTTTAATCTGGACACAGAAAACCGTAATAGGTTACTGAAGGAGGTGCTACAGGCGCTTCATCTGGAGACGGGAATGAAGGTGTCGCATCATGAGTTCATGTGCGTTTTTTCGTAGCCAGTCAGAATCTTTAAGACTGAATAAGACACTAACAATACCGTCAAGTCTTTTTGAAGCATGCTCGAAAAAAAAACAAAACAAAAGAGGCGTAAACACTCAGACCCCTGAATCTGAATACATTCCGTTAATAAGATAGTCAACCTGCGTGTAGTCTCGCCTCTTATAGCTCTCGTAGGCGTGTCGGAGGAAGAGCATGACCGCGACAATGAAGAAGAGGAGGCCGAAAATCAGGACGGCCAGCAGAGAGCCGGTGTTCAACAAGTGATTGGTCAGTGGCTCGCCGGCGCCTTCCAAAAGGTTGTGGTCAGTCCTCTCCTGCTCACTGCCTGCAGCATTGGGCTGAGAAGGCTCACCTGCAGAGGGCAGCTCGGAGGGTTTTACTGGTGTTGGTGAAAGCTTCTGCCCCTGTTGAGATGTGACATTATTGATAGGAGGAGGAGGAGGAGGAGGAGAAGATGCAGTGGTTGTAGGAGGGGCTAAAGAAGTGGTGGGGATTACAGGGGTTGGTGGTGGTGTAGAGATGCTGGTGCTTGGAGGTGGGGTAACTATCAATGCGGTTGCTGTTGTCAGCAAGGTAGTGGTTGTGGGGATGGTTGTTGTGGTTGTACTGGTAGTAGTGGCAATTGTGGTGCTTGTTGTGCCCTCTGTCGTCAATAGGCTGGTAATTGGGGTTGTTGATGTAAGGTTTGGGTGAGACTCTGGGGCAGTTTCGTTCATTGTAACTTCTGGAGGAGAACCTTTACCTGTTTTAGTCTCTGTAGCCCCTTGGTCCGACTCTGGGGTAGTTTTGTTCATTGTAGCTTCTGGTGGCAGGTCTTTACCTGTTTTATTCTCTGTAGACCCTTGGCCGTTCTCTGTTGCAGTTTTGTTCGCTGTAGCTTCTGGACGAGAATCTTTACCTGTTTTAGTCTCTGTAGCCCCTAGGCCTGACTCTGGGGTAGTTTTGTTCATTGTAGCTTCTGGTGGCAGATCTTTACCTGTTTTATTCTCTGTAGCAACTTGGCCCGACTCTGGGGTAGTTTTGTTCATTTGAACTTCTGGAGGACGATCTTTACCTGTTTTAGTTCCTGCAGCCTCATGATTAGACTCTGGGGCAGTTTTATTAACAGCAGTGCCATCCTCTGAGCTCTGACCCGGACCATTTGGACCGACTTTAACGGCGGTTGGCATCAACGTTTCAGGCGCTACAGGAGCTGGGGTGAACTTAGATGTGACCGTCTGAACTTGGGCAGGATTTATTTCCCCCTGGCGTCCATCTTGTGAGGGACTGCTGGTATTGCTTGAACTTGGAAGGTCTGATGCCACAATAGCACCGTTGTGGAGTGGGTGCGGATCGTCTGCCTGTTCTTCAGGGGCAGGAGGTGGGATGGGGTCAGCTGAAGAAGAGTTTGTGGCAGAAGAGGAAGGTGGGGATGACTGTGGTGTTCTGGGAGTGATGACGGGGAGGAAGAGCTTCTCTGGAATGGATTCAGTATGTTGGGCATTGTTAATATAAGTTCCTATGGAGAAAGGGGATCAGAATGAAATTAAAATGTTTTAAAACGAAATTTTTAATGTTTACTATGAATTATCTGAATGAAATTAAACAATCTCCAATCAACACATCTCTGAACACACAAGCAGACTTTAACTTGAATTGGAGATATCTGCCACATTACCCACCCAGTTCTTTTATTATTGGATCACACAATGTGGCGTTGGGGCAGTACAGCAGAACACACAAGGACTTCTGTTCTGAGAAGAGGACCCGATTACAGGGGTTGGAAGGAGAACCTGTGAAGGAATAAAGAGAAAGTACATGAAATGTGATTTATAAAAACATTTTACTATCCTGTTATTTTCATTTCATGTCTGAAATTGCATATTCACAACTTTCTATCATTAAACGCATAAACTACTGCCACTGTAAATAAAAAAGCCAGTCTTTCCCTAAACCGCTTTTAGTCACTGAACTACTTTACCTCCCAGGCTCGTCTATTAGACATTGAAAAATTTCGTCATGTAAAGTCAGGGCTGATGGAGTTCCTCCTTCAGGAGCCAACCAGCTCCATCTTCAGCCTGGCTGAGCAGCTGGTTAGGTGAAACCGAGACTCGTTTCCTGATCCCTGCTTTCTGCTGTGAAGTGAGGCATGACCGAGAGGAAAAGCAATCACGCTTATGCTGCCTTTGATCTGCTCCCAGCAGTCGTGTGTGTGTGTGTGTGTTTATGCACCACAACCTCCACCTCTACATACACACTACATGAACAGGTGCCACCAAAATCGATCTCCTGTTGCTCCATCTCTGCCTTTGTCAGCCTATTTTGTGTCTCTCTGGTTCACTCACTGTCTATATTTGTAAATCTGCATATTGCACACTATACTACCTTGTACTCTATCCTTTATGACCCATCCACCTGTTAGACCCCCACCCACCCAACCTGCTTCTCTCTCTCTCTCTCTCTCTTTGATGCATATAGCAGGTGTGGAGGCTGTCCACAGGCCCCTGTGAGGAAATCCCATCATCGTCATCATCATCAGCTTCTCAGTCCTCCTCTACTTGATTTCAGACCAGACAGGGTCATACTGATCACATCCTCCAAAAAGGGAGAAATTGTGTAGTTTGTTCACTAGAGGGCAACGCTGCATCGGCACTGCTGGCTTCTGGCTTTTTATACATAATAGCTATTTATCAAAACTTTCATATTATACTGGACTTTATTCAAAGTACTATTCATGAAGTGTTTGTTTCTCTAAATGCATTACGCCATGTCGGCAGGGCTGTGTGATGCGACCATCACATTCTGATTTAAGTCATCTCATCCCAATAACTATATGAGTCGCAAAGTTCTAATTATGTCTTACTGATTATTGTATTGTAGGGATGCACCGATCGATCGGCCAGCGATCGGAATCGGGCGATTTTTGGTCTGATCTGTGATCGGCCGATCACTCACATGTATTGCCGATTTCAAACCGATTTTGCGTATGCAAGTTACATTTTATTTATTTAAATTTGTAAAGAAAATTTGAAAATAAAGCATTATATTAAAGAAAATTAGATTTTTTGTTTGTATTTCCTGTAGAGCTGCCACTATTATATGTCACTATTATAAAAGTAACTAGTAAACAGGGAAAGTAACTACCGTGTTACATAAAAAAAAGTTGAAACCCTTTTTTTGTAGTTGTCGACTACTCGCAGCAGCTCTAATTTTCTGTTATCTGGGAGGAAAAAAAATCGGTATTGGAAAAATCGGGATCGGCCGATCATACTTACAAAAAAAAAAAAAAAAAAAAAAAAAAAAGATAATCGGAATCGCCAAGAAAACTGCAATTGGTGCATCCCTATTGTATTGTGATTCCTTAACATATCCGTTGATAGTCTGGGGATACACAAATCAGTGTAAATCAGGGAAAAAAAAATGGGGAAAGTTGTGCCAGGGAAGTGGTAATCTGGTGAAAATTCGGACAACAAGGCAGTTGATCCACTGTGGCGACCTCTAGCAATCCACAGACCCTGGCTCTCCTCTACTGTTACAATGTCTGCACAAACTTGATCCAACTTAAATGTTAGTCATACTTTTTAAGAGACATTTATTAATAGACTGGTTATAGAATTTTTCATATTAAAACTGTTACTAACCTCATGCACATTCAGTGCAAAAGTCCATTCCAAGACCATGGTTGTAGGTTAATACTGCATCCTAATCGTCTCTCTTTCTACTTCTAGTTTCAAGTTTATATTTAATACTCCATTTTTAGTTTACAGTGTATATTTTGTATTCTATTTATATATTGTTTATTCCATCCTATTTGTTCTTTGTTCCCTGTTTCTTGTTGCACTGTGAAAACTGGAGCCACGTTGTCTCGTCTCTGTGTATATCTGTACAGTATATAGCAGAGATGACAAAGTTTACTTTGACTTTTGACTTTGACTAGCGGGAGAAGCTGACAGAAGAAGAAAAAGGGCATTTCTCGATAAGGAAATGGCAGGAAAATAAGCAGGAAAATGGCAGGAAAATAAGCAGAACTCTTAAGTCGCAGTTTTGCAGAACAGCATTATCAAGATGTTGCAATATTCAAAGTGGTCAGAAGGTGTCACTGTCACTTTTGTACCGTTTTAAGACTGAAAATTCCTGCACAACTGCTTTCAACAGTTTAGTGTTTCACAAAGCCTTGTATATCCCCCGCTAGGTTTCTTCCTTCATCCATTGTGATGGCGTGTTACTCTGCAACTAGTAATGAAAATGATGAAAAAATATGGACATATTTTACTAGATCACAAAATGAACGACAGAGAGTAATATGAAACGATCAATGTTTTGCTCATCCAATATACATAGCAGAGCTGCAACTATCGATTCTTTTTGTATTCCTGAGTATTCTATCGATTTTCTTATCGATTAATCGAGTAATCGGATAATAATAAAAAAGACAATACATTTGCTTTTAGGCTTATTCTAGTGTGTGAGTAGAAGTTAGCAACACATGCTTTATGTTGTTGTATTTAGGACGCCCTGCACTACTAATAGTTTGATGTGTAAATGCTGACAGTTATGAAATCAGCACATTTCTGATGAAAATTGACTCTTTTTTTAGCTTTAGGTCAAATAAAAGAACTGAAAGAACAATAAAAGAACATTGTTTTATTGCTGAGTTGCAGAGTTTTTGTTATTTATTATCGTCTATTTATTATCTATGGCGTAACATTCTAACAGAATATAGAATAACATTTTTTAATAAATAAATTTTCATTATTTCTTCTTTCCTATTGATTACACAATAACATTATAAAATTGAAGAAAAAATCCGATCAATTGAAACTGAAAAAACACTGAAATTTTTGGTCATTTTGAACCAATTTGGCCTATAAAATGAGCTGCTTTTGGCCTTTCTGGAAGAGAACTACATTTCCCACAATCCCCTGCCCGGCCCTCAGAGCCACGTCACAATAAAGTGTTTAGCGCGCGTTACAGAATGAACTATGGTAAAATCTATGGGAAAGTCAATATACGGCTGTACTGTGAGTAGAACGCTGGTTGTTGTGGTTATTTATCAGCTAACATATGCGTTTTGTCTGTAACAAAGGAGACGTTTAAACTGAACTGGAGCGTTTTAGCGAGTAATGGGGCGCTCACAAACAGGGCGCGTGTTGACATTGCAAAAATGTCATTTAAGGGTTTTTACGTATTTACTTCTGGTTTTGTGCATGGAATATCTCACAAATACTTTCACATACTGAGGGATCAGGTCTCGTCTTGATGGCGTCTCCAAAAACGTTGTGCATCATTAATAAGCGTCTGTGTGAAACACAAGCGTTGCATGCACTAGCGAGTGAAAAGAATTAAACGAAGCTTCGATTACATTGCCTCAACCATTTTTTGTAAACAAATTATTCGAGTTATTCAGCTCTAACACTTAGCAATTTTTGAAATCAATATCGTTCTCAGAAAGCAGCCCGGGCTCCACTCGGCACACTGCGACAGCACCACATCAGGGCTGGAGGCTGGAGGAAACGACAGGAGTGTTTACTTGTGTGTATCCATTGAGGTGATGGCTGCAGTGTAAAACTGTAGAGGCCCCGCCCTAATTCCCATCCTGCACCGGGGCGGCGAGACACGGTGGGTCACGGGGCGGCATGCCGGGACTTCGCTGTGTACAGAACACGCGGGTGTGTGAGCCGGAATGTGGAATGATTGTGTATTTATAGCGCTCATACCAAATGTTTCTGACTTCCAGATGGACGCGACCATTGCAACCTCACTTTCATTCTCCGTACAGTGAGCGTGGGGGAACCGCAAGCCACACGGTAACTCAACACGCTCTGCGCTGTGTGTGTGTGTGTGTGTGTTTTTTAGAGAAGACCCATCTGCTTGAAGTCATGAATGCTGCCTACCCTCCTAAACACACACGGCTGCTGGTAAAAACTGCAGGACGACGTGTGTGGCAGAAAAAAGCAGCAGCGTGTGATTATTTTAATTAAAAAAGGGCATGTCTTTACAAAGCCAGCGAGAGGCCAGCGCCTGGCCCAAACACACACGGCCAGAGCCGCACGCCCCTTTCATCTCAAATGCGAACCACATGGCTCTGCTCAAAGCACGTCCTTCAAGGAAGAGATGCGATGTTAAAAAACAAAACACATGGCTTTACTTCTTTTTCTGAGAATATGATATTCCACAGGCACCCAGCCGCTCTGTTTTATCTCTGAAGGTAGCTATCAGGACATATTTCATGCCAAACCAAAAAAACAAACCCGATATCCAGATTCTCCCGACTGCATGCTAACATGTTCAAACGCAAAGGCGGAAAAAGTGAAAGGGATATCAAACCCCAACGTCTAAAAGCTAGGTCTAATTCCATAGAACACAGTCAAGTGGTATCAAATTTCAGAACTTGACAGATGACCTTAATTCAACACAATGATGTTTCATTATTTTCCAAGTTCCATAAGACTGGGGGTTCGAAACATAGGAACCACCGATATGCCCCTAAGCAGGGCCCTTAAGCCCAAGGTGCCCCGGAGAGACTGTCCCCGTAGGTAGTAAATGGTGATTGTTTTGGTTAAGAGCAATAAGATGCTGTAAGTGTAGAAGTAAAGTGGATAAAACACGTAAGATTATACCAAAATTGACGTACAATGGTTCAGTTGGCAGTCCTCCAGTTTATTTGTTCTCAGCACGACCACTACGCCCGCCTTGTGGCTGTTAAGCTCACTCAGGCATGGCACAGGCTCCAGCAGCACCAGGATGAGGAGGAGGAAGAGATGGGCAGCACTCATGGCGGCAGCAGCTCAGACAGGCGTATGCTCCACCATCACATGTCCCAGTCCTGGAGAACACACCAAGTACAGCACAAATGTAAAACCTCTGGTCATTTCCAAGTCAACACAGATACAAAGATTACCGTCTGTCATTTTGAGCACTTTCTCTAATGATCTTTGCATTTTTGGGAAACTCACTCCAGACTAGGTGTGGCATTTTGCACAACACTACTTGGAGTTACATGAGTGCTCTGTATAGCACATTTCTATGACTCCTTGTCGACCCTTGTGTATGTTCTGTCCTCTGTCTCAGCCCTCAGCACACATGGAGCAGGTACTCAGTAGGGGTGTAAATCACAAATTTCAATATGATATAATATTATTAATGCATCGGACAATTAGATGTCTGCCGATATCATTTGATTAAATTTAAGAGTCATCAATCATTGAGACAATAATGTGCTAATTTAACACATCCCTTCATATAAAAACAAAACAAAACAGGTAAACCATCATTAGACATTTTGATTCCAGAGCTCAGGACACTGTAATAAAAAACCTTATTTTAATGAAAACAGACTTCCTGTTCAATATAAAGTGTCTGTACAATATGCATGGTGCCTGATTTTAATGTTGGCTCAATGTTATTGAATCTACGTACTTTGATGCATCTGTATATCCCTAGTATTCAGCACTACTGACGGCTGGTTTTCGATGTTTTCAAAGCTGGGACAAATCAAATAAGGGCTTAAGGACTGGGCTTTGAAACAAGTGAACTAGTGTTAGTGGTGCTCGCCATCTAGTGGTCACTTTCACACCGCAAGCAAATCTGTTCTCACAAGAGTATTAACATAAGCAACAATAATTACCAATTTAAAAAGATGTTTGCTGACAAAAGAGAAAAATACTCTACACTAAAGATCAAACTATTTTAAAACGAGATTCAACTTTGGATTCTGCTGTAATGAGTTTAATGAGTCAGAACTTTGCATCCTATTAAAGAACCCCCCCCACCCCACCGCCAGCACAGTTCTAAAAGGTCTCGCCATTACACTGTTTTCTTCACATCAAAACACACTCATTTATGCTGGAATGTTAAGCCGGCTATAAGGAAGTGAACAGAGTACAAACTTGTTATTTGGTTTTATTCCTCTGCCACACCCTGTGCTCAATTGTGGAAGTTCTTATACTGCCCACAAAGCAAACAGCCCCAGGAGAGACAACACACACTTCCAGGACACGAACCAACACATTTATTACACACAAACAATGCCAAGTCTGTGCATGAACTTGGGTGCGATCCTGAGCAGGGTTAGAAGGTCAGATTGACATTGGTTTACGCCATTATTTAATGTCTATGAAAAGAACATGTTAAACAATAGCACTGGAGAGGGAGAGTTCATCATCTTTGCGTCATGTCATTAAAAATTACTTTCAGTAAAGACTTTATAAGTAAGGGTGCACCAATCCAGCTTTTGCAGTCCCTGTTATATCAGTATCACTTTAGGCTTGGGTATCAATTTTTGTTAGTTTTTATATAAACCCTAGGAAAGCAATGGTGCTTTCCTAGGGTTTATATAAAAACTATCAAAACTACATACTATATTTAAATATATTTTTTTATAATGATAATAACCGAAGCACTAATCGGAATTAACAAGCGTTACAACTCACGTCTAAATCTTTAAGTAGGGGCACATATCAGCTACTAATTAATTGCATAATGATATCAAAGGAGAACAGCAGATATTAATCTACAAGTCACACTCTCACTGTGCTAATTCCATTCAGCTACTCACCATCCCTTCACAGCTACACTACATTATAGAACTGTGTTACGAAGAAATTCAGAACTTTAACGTGAGATGGAAGACTTGAATTTCACACCGGAAACGTGTATTTATATTCAGGCAGTACTGGCGAGGGTGTGTCAGAATATCCACAAATTGTCACAGAAACATAAAATATATAGTACTGGCTTCAAGTCACACTTACTATCTATATATTTTGCTTGCTAACCTCTTTGCATTTTTAATGTTGTCTTGAGGAACAGTTTTCACTGTTGATGAACAGTATGTTTGCATGTGTTGCAATAGATCACAATCAATAAGAAATATAAAGAAATGTGACATGACTCAAGACTTTTGCACTGTACTGTAAGTGAATGTAAATGAGTGATCATTTATCACTGTGAGCACAGCACACAATGTGTCACAACAAAATCCGAACTCTGCATTTGACCCATCTATAAAGGAGCAGTGGGCAGCTTTTCGGCAGCGGCCAGGGAACAGCCCTTGGGGACAGTCCCTTTACCAGTCTGGGACTTAAGCCGACGTTCTTATCCAGAGCGGCTTCCACTTCCTAATTTTACAGACAGTTTCCCCAAGAGCCAGTTGGGGAACCCAGTGATGGTAGTGCCAGATGAGGGATTCGAACCCACAACCTCAAGTGTCCTAACCACTAGGCCCCCAAACACCTTGGCGACCTTCTGATCACATGGCCAACTCCTTAACTGCTACACCACCAACTAACCCTTGATACTGCCCCTGTATTGTATACTGTGACTTCAAGCTGCAAAAATCTATCTTGTAGTATGGCTACTTTAATTTCATTAATCTTGCTGGACATTACCAGCTTTTTCTTTATTTTTAATTCATGATTCCTGCTGTTTGTTTTGGACCAAAACGTTACGTCAAAGTCCTTGCAAGCGTTACCTTCCTTTGCTGATAAAACTGAAGTCCTGAGGTGAGAATACTGGGCATGCGCAGACGATGATGCTAAAACCATATATTTTGTAGATCCAAAACAAACTTGAGGAAAAGTATCTCGGGTTTACTTACCAGAAGTAAAACTTTGTGGCTCTATCAACGCGAGCTTCATTAACGCGGACTGCGTATCTCTGTCCGAAACTCTCCGTCGTCGTTGAGTTTTTTCACGTTGCGCCGGCGCTCATCTGGACAGCCCCATAAGCGGCTACACTGGCATGCTAACGGCTAATTCCAAAACGATCACTTATGAGCTCATCCACCGACAACGTGAGGAACGTACGACTGAGCCAAGACAGGCTGATACAATTTAATGGATTCTGCACAAATGTCGCAATTTTCTCTTTTGTTAATGAGGAACTACATCGCTCTGTAATGCAAGTTCTCTGCGCTAGTATTTTTTTCCCCCCCACCGCAGTTAGCTTTGCCAGTCGTAGTGCTAAACAGACCCAACTGAAGCCTCTCGTCAGGTGGGTTTATAACCGGGATTTCCGGATGGAGCGAGCAAACGCTAGGTCAAAATAAAAGCTGCAGAAGACCGTTGTCCGGATTTTACAGGGGTCAAAAACTGGTGTACAAAATTGCGTGTACAAGTAAATAAATAAACTAATTAATACACGAACAACAGATAAACACAAAATACAAAAAACGCCCAAACATGAATTATATCTAGGGTGAGTGGATTCCCTGTATAAACTGCAGACTTGAACAGAACTGCTTTACCCAGGTCTATAAAAGTGGGCAAAAATGGCTTCAGTGTGTCCTTCCACTTTACATTTTACCTGTTAACTACAGTGAAGCAGAAAAAAAAAAGTAAAAGGTAGGAGAACATTTCTGTCTAGAATGAAAGTTCTTTTAGTGATACAAAAATAAGCAGCTCTGTCTCTGTCTTCTTCACTGCTTAAGATAGATTCAAGATTCTTTATTTGTCCCATACATAGTTATATAAGTACATGTAGTGAAATGCACACTGAGTAGTCCTAAGACAAATCAAAAGATAGAATTTAGAAGTTAAGTTAAAGAAATCTTTTGATTAAATAAAAACTAAAGAATAAGAAAAAATACGTAGGAAAAAGAGAAAAAGCATCAAAGTCTAAAAAACACTTTGATTTCCTTTGTCAACTTGTGAATGTTCCATGCATTAAGAATTGTACTGTGTGTTAGTTAATTTGGAGGATTTTTTATTCTATTTTTTACTTTTAAATGAAATTTACTGGCTACTGTGTATGTAACATGCATTTAGACGTACACCGTGATCCGGGACCTTTATTATGATGACTTGCAAAAATTCCTATGCGGAAGTACTAAATAGAGGCTTGATAATTGAGTAACGGATGGTTTTATGAGAGAAATTGATTTAATTTAGATTTAAGGACAGCAAGGCAAGATCAACCAACATGATCAAGGCCATTCTTATTTTTAACAACCATGGAAAGCCGCGTCTCATCAGGTTTTATCAGTACTTTGTAAGCGGAACTTTAACAAGCATCTTCTGTTTGTTAGCTTAGCCTGCTATGCCCCAGCTGCCAGCTGGTTGTTTATCAATTAAAATAGTGTTTGACTCAGATTTAGAAGCATAGCCAGCGAATTATTTGTCATCATGTTATGTCGTGGCTCGGTAGGAACGTAGTTACAGTTGAACTGTGTCTTTTTTTTTTTTTTTGCAGTGCAGATCGAAAGATCCTCGTCAAATTTCTTAAAGCTGCTGTGTGATGCCTTAAGTACACTTTCACTAAAATAATGCGGTAGGAAAGCGAAAAATCTCTATTTTAGGCCATTTTTCATGTCGCATAAATACATAAACGCATAATAGACATTTGGACAAAACATGCCACCGGCGATATTGTATATCTAAAATGGAAAACAATATTTCCTGGGACATAAAATACCCTCCAGTTCAGCAGCCGTGACACCTGCAGTTTAAACCAGATGTTACATCTGATGCTCAATTTAGCAGACGCTCTTATCCAGAACTTCCATTTTTCCTAATTTCAGGGACAGTTTCCCTGGAGCAACCTGGGGTTAAGGGTCTTGATCAGGGGCCCAGTGATGGTAGTGCTGGAGGTAGAATTCAAACCCACAACCTCTTGGTCCAGACGCGAGTGTTATAACCCCCTGGACCACCACAACTCCAGGTTTGGTCCTGGTCTCTACTGCTGCTGTTAGAGGTGTGTGTAGGTCCAGCGGGGGTGCTAGGCTGAAGTTGGTGGCTCCGTTCCTTCAGATGAGATGTAAAAGCAAGGTCATGACTCTATGACCTCATAAAAATGTAAATATATATTATAAAACATGAAATATGTATTAGAATGATATATCATCATTCTGAAAGAATGGCTGGTACCCCAATGTCTGGTTAAATAACCCACGATAAACTCCTAATCATTAGAGGTGTAAAGATAAATCCGTTCAATGATCAATGAGCCTATAGCATCGATCCAAAATGAAAACATCGATCAGGCTTCATACATAATGTGACATCCCTTTATACTGGACAGGAGCATTATTTTTGATAAAAGAAACAATTGTTTTACATTTAAATGTCTGGTTGAGCTGAGGAATTAAAATGTCAGATGACACTTTATTTGCGTTTTGCGATTTGTTAAACCAGCTGAATGATATTTTCTCCTATCAGTTGCTGGCTTTAAACAGATTTTAAATCATAACATAACAGACTTTGTAATTTATCAGACGTCGAATTGTTGTCCATTGAATTGATGTAACATTATGTGATGTACTCCCCATGTATGACTTCAGCCCAAACATCCCCAGTATTTCTCTCCCCATTTTTTGTTATAGGCAGAGGACATGCAGCAACAGATCATTAGGGAGACCTTTCATCTGGTGTCAAAGAGAGATGACAACGTCTGCAATTTCCTCGAAGGAGGGAGGTAATAAGATTGAACTGGATAAAGAACAGAAATGCATGAACGCAATGTTCTCTTAAATCATCAAAAATAGCCTCTCTAGTTCATAACAGTGTTGATATGTTATGTAGGTTGGGTTTGCAGCAGGGCTGGGAGATTAATTAAAAATTAATCTAAACCAACATTCGGAATCCTTAATAAACATAATCTTTCTCCAGTGTGTGTTCATGTACTGTCAACCTTGAAAAAAAAACATACTGCTGTGGGTGTTGTCATGCGACAACTCTGCCCCGTCCAGTCTGTGACTACATGTGCACATATTTTAATAGTTGCACTCAGCTTTAATAGTTGAGCATATGTACAGTACGAACCTTATCTTTGAATTATGACAGCAAAAAAAAAATTACTTATTAATTATAACTTTCACCCAGCACAATTTCATAGTACTGTTTTTAACCGGTTACAGTTTGATTGGTGGCTCGGACTACAAGCTGATCTACAGACACTATGCCACGCTCTACTTTGTGTTCTGTGTGGACTCATCGGAGAGTGAACTTGGAATTCTAGATCTTATCCAGGTAAACACTTGCACTTCAGAAAAGTGTGCAAAGATAACAGTTTCCCCACTCTTAGAGTTGATGCAACATTACACTTAGTGTTTCAACTTTCCCTAAAACTTCAAGCTTAAATAT
Source organism: Distichodus sexfasciatus (assembly GCA_032718565.1). Taxonomy (NCBI): domain Eukaryota; kingdom Metazoa; phylum Chordata; class Actinopteri; order Characiformes; family Distichodontidae; genus Distichodus; species Distichodus sexfasciatus. The sequence goes on along the minus strand of JAVGVS010000028.1, from coordinate 1,214,988 downwards.
ATACGATGCATTTGTTCTGCCCATGTCATATATTACAAAACACTTGAGTGACTCTAGAAAGACGTTTACAATAACTAGCAGACGCTCTTAAACAGAGCAAATTTCCTAATTTCAAGGACAATTTCCCTGAGAGGAACTAGGGGTTAAGGATATTTCTCATGGACCCAGTGGGGGTAGAGCTGGAGGTAGTATTCAGCCACACACAAGCTCTTGGTCTAGAGGAGAGGATCCTAACCACTAGTCCACCAGACTAGGGCTGTATGGCAATATGACGAAATATAGCGGATAACGAAATTAAAATGTTTGTCGTTTCGTATTATACTCTATCGTTTATTTTGTGGTGTCGCAAAATGCACTGTTTACGGTTTGCAGTAGTGACACGTGAATGTAGACACAGAGAATATATTTGTGCCTTAATTCAGAGCGTGAAGTGGACCTTTTGCAAGCAAAATCCCATTTTGTGTGCACACTCAACTCTGTTTACACATGCACTCAAAACCTGCAACCTCAATGTGCGCAAACCTGCAAGATCTATGGAACGCCAGAAGTGGCACAATTTGCCTTAAAGGCACCCCAGTAAAGCGTCTTAAAAAGACGCTGCAAAAAACTGCATTTGTAACAAATAAAACTGTATGTTTTATAACATACTGTAAAAATATAGGCAAATTGTTGCTCCTTTGGCCTTCCATATGAGCACGCACGGAATATTTTGAGTCGATCGCGCACAGACACCAGATTTTGCTTGTGAAAGTTCCACTGAATTTACTGAAAATGTGCTATATTGTTAAATAAATCGAAATATGAAATGACATATCAGGATATGAGATTTTGGTCATATCGCACAGTCCTACACCAGACACTTATGCACTAACAACCCGAAACAAATTCTGAATACTGTTAGGAGTCTGTTACTGATGAAGAGCTCGATTTTCACATCTGAGATGTGCTGAATTACATAAAATACAAAAGGTAACAAAATTCACAAGGATTTAAGATTTCAGCCCATCTCTGCAGGGCAGTAGATCTTCAGGGGCACAGTTGAGCACCTCTGTTCTGTCCACCCAAATACTTTTCATACATGTTCACCACAAGATGGCAGAGTGCGACCTGTAAGAGATAACAACGTCTTTACATGAAAGCATTCACACAGAAGCTCCATAATATTATAACCTCATAACAGCCAAGACCTTTTTCACACAAATACAGGTAGTCCGCAACTTACGATGGAGATGCATTCTGATGAAAATATCTGCTCACTTGAACATATCACAAATCGAGATGTGGCTACCAGTAGGAAGACATGCTTTTTTTTCTCTAAAATTGGGCTTTGAAACACCAAAAACACATGCACTTGAACGCTGAGACAACTGAACTCCGAAGATCCCTGGCGAGAGCAAAGCGTCTCACAAGGCAGCAGACGCATATATCCAGGCAACGCCCCAACGTAACTAATATCGCTATCGTCATCGTAAGAAAACGTCACACTATCGTAGCTCCATCTGTATCTTGCAATTTTTCGATGTGAACTTTTTTGAGTGTGTTTGTGTGACCTTTTTTTCCTCCTCAGGTGTTTGTCGAAACCCTGGATAAGTGCTTTGAGAACGTTTGCGAGTTGGATTTGATCTTCCACATGGACAAGGTGACTCACTATCCAGACATCTGGGTGCTTATCGATCTTATTCATGTCTACTGAAATCAGCCAAGTTACAACATGAAATATTTTTGGTTATTAGAGTGTTTTCTGCTCAAAGGTCCAGCAGTGATCAGAGAGCTCAGTTCAGGTAGATCTAAGCTTCGGTAGATCCAAACACTGGCAAAGGTCACCAGCACAGCTCCTCAGACCACTGCCCATAAATTACGCTTGGTCTTTTGTAGTCATTTTATAACTTTATTGTCATGAAGGCCGCTGCATATCAGGGTGATGACGTTGGGATTAGTGATGCACTGATTGTACTGGCTTAAAACAGGTACTGTGATGATACGGGGCAGTGTGTGATAAAGTGTGATAAAACTCCAACGATTAAACGAAGCAGTTAGAAAAGTGTCTGCCACGTGGATTCACTTAGTATAAATGACAGTAAAACTGCTCTTTGATGCAAATTTTCGCTCTGTTTCAAGAGGGGGATTCAAGTGTACAGTTTTCAGTACAGCAAATATAATTGTTTATCAAAAGCCCTGACATAGGATGGAACATTAAGTTTACAGCTCTATTTAGAACCTGTGTGACCTAATTAGGGGTCAACTGTTTACCGGCCTGACTGATTATCAGCACAGGTATTTAGCATTATCATTATTATCTGTGCAAAAAAAAAAAAATCTATAAAATAAATCAATAAACAAATTGACCTTGCCTCTGATGCAGCTGCTTCTCTCTGCATCTGCATCACAGAAAGCTCTGCTTTGTGCACCACAACCAGGTACGGCTGAATTGGAGCAATTAATTAAGAGACAAATTTCATATTTTCTCCCGTTATTCGCTTATAAAACCAAGCGTCATGGAGCTACTCCATAATTGCTGGGCGCTGCACTTTTTGTGTTAAGAACATTATGAAATGTTCTCAGAATTAAACATATTAACATTAAACAAAAACAGACTAATTGTATAAGTTTGGTGTTGGAGTATTTGTTATTTAAAATTTTGGCATCAGTTTAATTTTCACATCAGAAATATATCGATAATAATAAGCTGACCCCTTCTCCTAACCCAACACGTGGGTAACTAGCTCTGTCATTTTTACCGAGGTTTCTTGATCTTATGAGCCATAAAACATTAGTGTTATCTCTTTTTAATGTCACCATAAGGTTCTAAAACCAGTTCAGATAAATGAACTTATTTTAGAACTACAGCATGTTGTTGATGTTACACTTTGCCATGCTTAGACAGATGTCCTAACGATTGTGCAGTTGTCAAAAGAATGCTGTGGAATTCCTATGTTACTGTGGGATTATTTCAGAAACGCAGTGCACAATGCTTATTATATGTCATTGACTCACAGTGCCGTCATAAAAGTTTTATGATGTGTGGTGTCTTTCGGGAAAGTTATCTAATCTCACGGAGGTGGTTTTATGATCTCTTCCTACAGCCTCTCTTAGAATCTTATCAGATCTCTTGCCTTAGTGGAATATTCTAGTAGTAGTAGTATAATATATATACTATAAAGCAACGGTACAGTGTGTCCACGGTTCGTATCGCGGTTCTTGGGCCATGGTATCGGCACGGTTTTGGTACATTAATGTTATGTTATGATGTAACATTCAGTAGGTTCTTTGCCTTTTCTGATTTTCGAACAATTCGTTTACAAAATAATGGTCGAGGCGATTTTTCTAGAATTGAAGCTGTGTTTCACACGGACACTTATTAGTGACGCACAACGTTTTCAGTTCCGTGATCAAGGCAAGACCTGATCCCTCTGTATGTGAAAGTATTTGTGAGATATTCTGTGCACAAAAACAAATGCGTAAAAATGCATAAATGACATTTTTGTGGTGTAAACGTGCTGTTTGTGAGCGTTAGCCATTGCTCGCTAAAATGCTGCAGTTCAGTCAAATCTCCCCCTTTATTACAGACTAAACTCATATTTGAGCTGTTAACTAACCACAACAACCACTACTGTTCTACTCACAATTGATGAGATTGGTAAGATTTTCAGCATTTATTCCTGAATGGTACACGGGAAATATAGTAGGGGTGTAAAGTTTTTCAAACAGATCCGAAAACCATGATACGAACGTAGACATCCTAAGTTTCCCAGAAGTTCCTGGAGCTTCCTAATATTGATAGCGACTCCCTGATGCACACAAATGAGATGAAATATCCCGGAATCTAGTGAGCAAGCAAAAGCGTTTGCGAAACAGAGTGTGTGCTTTTGAGCGTAGTGTGCGACTGATCAGTTTTCAGTGTAGGCAGGCTTTTATCTCTTCTCTCAGACCGTATTCATCACTTCAGTGTCTGCAGGAGCGCCATAGTAGATGCAGAGTGTCCTCCCGATACCCTCCCACCTCGGGTATCGACGGAGCCCCAATACCTCACCTCCTAAAATAAGCAGGCACAGACAACACAAAATATAGTAAAGGCTGTAAAATCTCTAAAGCTGAATTACTTTATCGCTAAGAAGGCTTTTCCCCCATTTATTTTCTAATTCAACTCCCTCCCAAGGTATGAACTGAACCATCGCACCCCTAGAGTGTATGCAGTGCATAGTGCATTAAAAGAGTGTGTTGTGTGTGGTAGGTCCACTACATCCTGCAGGAGGTGGTCATGGGTGGAATGGTGCTGGAGACCAACATGAATGAGATTGTTGCTCAAGTGGAACTGCAGAACAGGATGGAGAAATCAGAGGTTAGTCTGTCTAACACACACAAACACATACACACCCATGCTGGCCATTTTTGCCCATTCCTTTGTCATTTCCGCTGTCATATTCAGCAGTATCAGTATCTGGCTGTGCTGTAATTCTTCTTCCCTCTACACAAAGATTATTCCTGGCTTATCAGCGCAGACAGGGTCAGATCAGGGGCATTTGTGTGGCGTTTGTGTGAAGGCAGATACCTGATTCTACCTCAACACACACACACACACACACAAAGTATGGCATTTGATTTGAGTAATTTCTAGGTCTGGATAAATATGGAAGAAGGAGAACAGTGTGTGGAGAAATATTTGTGTTTCCAGACTTCTGTCACTACAGTGTTCTACAAACTGTAGCCTGAAATTCAGCTAAAATGTTCTGAGCAGAGAATGTGTGATTTAACCACGTGGTGTGTTTGTGTAGCTCTTCAATCGACCACCGTAGAATTCGGCTTTAAGAGGTGAGCATATTTGCTCTACAAGTTTTGTAAATGAACTATGAGTGCAAATCACAACGTCCAAAATGAAATAAAATAACAAAAAACAAAATAAGAAAGTGTTTCAAAAATAAGCAAAATATCTGACATGGCCAAGATTATGTCGATTAGAGGTCCTGCATGTCGGTTTTGATTTTTGATTAATTGCCCAGCTCTAGGGTCAGAAAAAAAATCTTTATTCCATTTGACAAATAGAAAAATAATTTCATACTGACCTCACTGTTCTTTATGCTGTGTGCAACAGAGTTTAAAGTGAGCGGTGAAACACTTTAACTGTGTGAGTACTGCTGAGGTCAAGAAAACCCTCCAGGTTTTTAGGTGAAACAGCCACAATGGACCCATGCTCCTATTTGACAAATCTAAGTGCATGCCATAAATGTATTTAAGCCGTGTTGCCATTTGCTAGTTTAAGGCAATTATATTTTTGCTAGGCAGCCTATTAGAGCTTCACTTCTTAACTAAATTAAGAGTGGTTTTTGGATGCAACATGCAGTAAACCAGTCATGGTGGCATCTGTAGATTATCATTTTAACAGTCTTATTTTTACATGAATAGCACTTAATGGTCAAGCTCCAGTATACTTCTAGTCTGATTCTCACACATATTCTTTTATATTGCTCTCATATTTTCGTACTCTTTTATCTTGGGCTCACAGTTTACAGGTTGTTCCCCATTTGAGATCAAAAACTCGAGGACACAGAACCAGCTTCTCTGTGGCTCAGAGGCTTTTAGAATCTCTCGCCACAGTTAGAGTTGGCTGAAAGTTAAAAAACCTTCTTCCAGCAGGCTTTTGGTGAAATTCTGAATAAATCTATTGATTTCAGTTTTCATATTGTTTTCAGTTCATATTGTTTTCAGTTATTTTATGCATGTTTTCATCTGTTCTAATGTGTTTTCTTTACCTCTTAATTATGTTTTAAAGCGTATTGTTACTACATACTTGTGAGAAGTAATTTATAAATGCGTCTATTTTACTTTATCACATCAAGTATAAAAGGTGAATTAATATACTGTATGTTAATAAATTACGTGAATAAATGTTTTTGTTCCCTTCATGTGTTCAGGGAGGACTCTCAGCTGCTCCTGCTCGTGCCGTCTCTGCGGTCAAGAACATGAACCTCCCAGAAATCCCTCGCAACATCAACATAGGAGACATCAACATTAAAGTCCCCAGCTTGTCCCCGTTTTGAGTCGTAGTAGCCACTGACTGGCCGAACTTATAGTCAGGAAACTGAAACTAGCTGCCATAGATACTTGCCCCAGGGTCCGACTTCCTTTAAACAAACCCCAGCCGTAGATCTGGAGGGGAGTAACGTCGTCCAGCCACACTACTGACCCCAGTTAATATGTAGGTGTCGTTTGTTTCAGCTCATGGCTTGCCATTAAAATGCCATAACTTTTGTTTGTAGATGATGTGTTTCTTGTCTTAAGTGTAGCTACATTCCAGTACTTTTAATTACAGTAAAGAGATGGAGGTTTCACCTCCAATACTAACGACCAGATTCACAAACAGCGCCAACGTTCCTTTATTTATATTCTGTACTTTGTTTTGTTCATATTAAAATGTTGTCTTTTGTCTAAACTGTTGTACTGAAAGTTATTCATCTATTATTTTTGCATGTGCACTTCAAAATGTGTAACTTGTGTACTTTCATGATTAGCAGTCCCACATACATTGTTAATGTTTCATCACAAGCCAGTTATGAATACATATATATATATATATAATATATATATATATATATATATATATATATATATATATATATATATATAGACAGTATATATATATATATATATTAATGCAGAACGTTTTCTTCATTAACGTACATAATGAAGTAGTTCTGTAACGTTTTGTTTTAATGCTTAAAAGAATGACGTTTATGGCAAGAAACGTTTTCGTGCCTTCATTACACGGTAAAAGTCTCTCTTTCGTAATGAGGTGAAACGTTACTTTTCTTGTTTATGACGTGAAATCAAGCGAATGATTACAGTTTACATAAATTTATACAAGGGTGCAAAGATCACATTTAATTACTTGGTGAAATGTAAAATGCAGCCTTGTTTTCAGTAGATCAATGGATTAGTAAACTTGCAGTATTTTTCTAAGTTACTTCACGGTATTAAAACAGGTTCTTGTGGCGGGGTTTCTGTATTCAGTAAACGGGTTAGAGAAAACTGCTGTATGTGAGGTAAAGGATGAGGGGACAACAGACAACAGCAACAATGTGAACATCTCTCATAACAATCTCTGAAGATAGAGTTTTATCAAAGGTCAGGATTTATCTGCTAAAAGGTGCAGAGTCACAGTCATGTCCCTCGTAAAAGTTTTCATAAAACCAGATGGCGCTGCAGTGTAAACTGACTGAGTATAAGAAAAATCGTTCCATTCTTGCTGCGTATGGTTGATCATTTTGGTTTGCACATCTTAATGAGATGTCATAAAAAGGGGCAAACTGTGGAGAATTGAAATCGTGCTGACATGCTCTGTAGTGTCGTAACCAGCATACTAACATACAGCAACTCAGGTTTAATTTTCACTTATTCCTCAAACGCACATGTGGCTATAAACATAACCATGAGATTCTGGGGAAATTAAATTCGGCACAAAATTGCAGCGGGGATACAAGGGGAACACGTCCAGAGTTTTTATGAACTTAATTATCTGAAAATGATGAAGTAATCTCACAATGTGACGAATAGTGATCTGATCTGGTGATGATCTGATTAAATAATATTATTAGATACTGGAAAATGAAAAACACTTTCTCAGTTCTGCAGTTTTCACTGACTGATATCGGCACTATATTGAAAATATTCTCCACTGCTGTTACCATATCTGCACATTCTAGATTCGATTTCAATGTTAGCTCAGACTTTATAAACGACTGTTTTATGTAATAGACTGTGTATAATTTTTTCATATTGAAACTATTACAGATCTCATGTACATTCAGTGTAAAAGACAACTCTAACTGTAAGTCGTAATTGTAGGCTGAATACTGCGTCTAACCTAATTGTCTCTCTTTCTATTTCAAGTTTAAAGTTTATATTTTTTATATTTTATATTGTACTTCTAGTTTAAAGTGTATATTTCATATTCTATTTATATATTATTTATTATGTGCCTTATTTGTTCTTTGTACTGTTAAAACTGGAGTCACGTCGTCTCGTCTCTCTGTATATTTGTGAATGTAGAGAGAGATGCAGAGATGATGTTTTTCGGCAAAAACAACTGCAGCGAGAAGAGAAACGGGAGCCTTCCAGAGTTTTTATGAGTTAAATTATCTGAAAATGATTGATGAAATAATCTCACAGGGTGACGAATAATTGGTGGACTTGGTGATCTGATTAAATATAGTTATTAGACATTGGAAAATAATTATAAACCTCATAAAATAAACGCGAGGATCTAATAATGGAATAGGTTATTGGTTAGGTCCAGAAGAATTTGGACCTGAATTTTCTCTCTTTATACCACCACAGTGAAATTAAAAATTAATCAAGAAGTGACAGGATTACTTCTGAAAATCGAGTTTAATTCCTGAAAACCCAATTCAAAAATCTTTATTAACCCCTTAAAATAAAGCTGAAAGTTTGTTCTTCCATCACATATTGATTGCTTAATTTTTAAATCCACTGTGGTGGTTTATGGAGATAAAATTGCATCAATGTCCAAATAATTATAGGCCTAACTGTGTCATGATACTGTATGTAACTGTATTCAGCAGTATTCATGCTTTCCTTATGATTTCATTGATTTCTCCATTAATACATAGAGGAGAAAAAAATTATTTGACATCTATGAGGTGGACGACAGAAGCCATGGAGGAGAACGAATGTACTGTTGACGATGGTTATGTCCAGACACTACATGATTTGTCAAACAAGACCAAACACTCATTTTTATGAAAACAATCAAAATCAAGAAGCATTCTTTGTAAATAAATATCTAAATATAAACTCTAACTATAATCTCATCCATGCCACAATGAAACTGTTCCAGGGACACTCTTTATGTTTACAGACTGACTCTACAGTATACTGAAATTTGTTAAACTGCTGCTCAAAAGTAGAATTGTATTTCATCACTGAAGTTATACTTCTCTCCACTTGAATTGCTGCTACAATATTTGCACATACTTGTGATTGTAATTCTGTGAAACTTTATTTACACATGCCTTTGTTTGCACATACCACAGATTGTTTTTCTCTCTCAACACTTGACTGTTACAATCTTATTGGACATTATTGTAGATGCCTGTTTAGTATTTTCATATCTGTCATATGGGGTTTCATATCCAATATCAGCAAATCATATGCATGTTCAATGGAAAAAAGATCATTTCAGGACCAAAAGTGTAGTTGTGTTTTGCATGTAACTATATCTCTCATTCTACCTTTAGTTTAAAGTTTTCTATTTATAGTGTAAAGTTTTCTATGTATATTTATTTTTGCTTACTCTGTGTCACTTATTTGTATTTATATATTTGCCTACTCTATGTGCCTTATTTGTTCTTACAGTAGAAACTGGAGCCACATCTCATCTCTCTATGTACATGTATATACTGTAGTAGAGATGACAATAAAGTTTACTTTGACTTTTGACTTTGACTAACACTGCTCTCTATTCTAATTATAAATTATGTATGTTAATAATGAACATTAACCCATAAAATGTGACATGACTCTGAGGTATGAATATGTGTCAGATATCATTTCAAGAGAAATGGAAAAGGCATTAAGGTAAGCCATACGTTTCCATTTCCATACACTTACCATATAGTCATTTTCTTTTTCCAGCTCAATGATGCAGACGTAATGAATAGATGAGATCAAAGTTGTTAGATAACACTATAAGGGCTGCACATTTTTATGTGTATGAGTCATAAACCCCCCATTATTAAATTTATTTGTGACTGATATGGAAGCGCAGTAAAAGCTGATAAGAGTGGATTGAGTGCACTTTGCGTTTGGCATGTCTTTGGCCTTTTATCAGTGTGTATAACTGTTCCCTGTGATTAAAACCTACCTCTAAACAAGGAGTGCATTGAAACATAGCTATAACAGCTATAACATTACACAGACAACGTATTTATTGTATAAGGTGTAAAATTAGCTTTCATGAAGATCATGCATTATGATTTTCTTTCTGATGAGTTTTATATCCATAAACAACTTGACTTCAAGGCTATTTCATGATACACATTCCAATGGTATTCTGATGGTTTGCCAACTGCTCTAATCAACTCCATACCACGAACTATCACTTCTGTCGTCTACATGCAAAATCCACAGTCATTTTGAATTTGGTGATAATGAAGATTTATTTCACTTGAAAACATTCATAATCTTATTGATCTGAATGTAAGACAGTTCCACGTTTCATTTAGGAAGATTTGTTTCATCTCCTCCTAAAAGGAGTCATGACAACCTAAAATAACCAAAATGTCATGGACAATGCTTTGCATTTCAGATCTAATATCAATAATTCAAACAAATCAGCATCCTTGAAAAACAAAATGACAAAATTTGCGTCATTTGATTGCAGTGAAGTTTGCAGTTAAAAATGCTGCGGATAATTTTTTTTCTTAATTACCATTGTGGTCTATTTTCAGTCATTTATTAGCACTTAATGAATATTTGTTGCCTATATAGACTATGAGGCATTTACAGTATATGGATTTGTAGTATAAGTATTTAAGTAATGTAATTAATGTTAATGTTATGTAGAGAACTTCAAAAATCCATACTTAAGTTTTCAAGTGACACAAGAAATTCATGCTGACACTTTACTTTCTGCCAACACACACAAACAAACACACACACACACACACAGGGTCTATAACGGTGTGGCAGATGACCTCTGGAATACAGGGGTTGGTCTGTGTTAATAGATGAGTGATTAAAACTGGTGGGAGGGGAGACTTTCCTCACTCTAAATAAGAGCGTGGACAGATAACAGCCTCTGATCGTTTGTGGCCTCCTGCCGTCTATCAACAGCATGGGGAAGGGTTTCTACATCAGCAAGCCAGTTGGGCTGGTGGGGATTGTTCTGGGCATCGGCGCCGTGTCCACCATCATCGCTCTGGCCGTGGTGTACTCTGAAGAAAAAAACCGAAAAACAGAAGAAATCAAGCTAACCACTACAGCTCCCCCACCGCCCCCAGCAACCACCGTAGCAACCACCGTAGCAACCACCGTAGGAACCACTGTAGGAACCACTGTAGCAACCACTGTAGCACCCAACGAGCCCTGGAACAGATACCGTCTCCCCGATGCACTGCTGCCCGAGACCTATGATGTCATCCTATGGCCAAGGCTGGAGCCAGATGTGCACGGCATGTACATCTTCACCGGAAACTCCAGAGTGGTCTTCATGTGCATGAAGGACACAAACCTGATCCTCATTCACTCCAACAAACTGAACATGTCAGAGGTCAGTCTGAAGGCCCTTGGCAGTGTTGCCGCGCCGAACATAAAGGAACAATGGATGGAGGTGCCGACCCAGTATCTTGTCATTCAACTAGATGGCAACCTTAAGGAAGGAGAGTCCTACGAGCTCTACACAGCGTTTGTTGGCGAACTTGCCGACGACCTGGGTGGCTTTTACAGGAGCGAGTACTTTGTAAATGGAGAGAAGAAGTGAGTGTTAAGATTAGGCTCAGCGTATTTTCTAGTGGTGAAAGCTTGATCTTGAGTTTAGACAATAACCAACAATAACCTGTGCAATTGATTTTTTTCAGAGTGGTGGCCACAACACAGATGCAGCCCACAGATGCCAGGAAGGCTTTTCCCTGTTTTGATGAGCCTGCCATGAAAGCTTACTTCAACATCACCCTCATGCACCCACCAGGAACTGTGGCTCTATCTAATAGTGACGAAAGCAGTAAGTTTGATCTAAATAGCTATTTTAACAGTCTACCTAAATTCTTGATAAAATTGTTGTAATTGTACAAAACTTTTCTGGTGATGAATATTGACTGACAGAGACATTCTTGAATTTTGGAAGAAGCTGTCAATGAACAACTTGTTCCAAAACAACTGTAATAAGGTCTAGGAACAGCAGCTCATTCATATGGTCAATATCTGATGACTCTTTCTTCATTTTAGGCTCCAGTCAGGTAGTAGTGGATGGTATTACTGTGCAGAAAACGGTTTTCCTCCCAACCAAAAAAATGTCTACTTACTTACTGGCTTTTATAGTCAGTGAGTTTGGCAGTATTGAAAGTATGGAGGAAGATGTAAAGGTAATGATACCATTGTTATGTCAGTATGTTTTTAGGTGCAGATCTTTTTGAATCATGCAGTCAGAAAACGCAGGTCCAGGTTATTTGGTCATTGGTGGTCTCTTCTTTCTGTACAGATTCGTATTTTTGCCCGTAAGGACGCCATTGATGCTAATCAGGGTAAATATGCGCTCAATATTACAGGACCAATGCTGAAGTTCTTTGAGAATTATTATAATTCCACCTACCCACTCTCCAAATCAGGTGAGCAATGGACCCTGACCTCTGACCATACTCTGTGAAAAAAAGGAACAGCATTGTTCCCTAATGTACAAATCTTCCTATTGTTCCCTTTAAAATGCAAGAATGATCCTTAAAAGCAAAACCTTGCACATGTTAGTTCAAAATGTTAGTAAAGATAATAATTACATGTTGTATATATACCACAATTCATACATAAAATGCAGCCTGAAGTGTTGTACATAAAGAATAAAATCACGGAAATGAGATAAGCCACCAAACAATTGTATGATAAGCAACTGGAGTATTTGAAAGTGCAAGATGATAAAAAGAACAAATAAGGCAAATAAATAACAAAGAAATCAGAACACAATGATATGATTAGATGTATGGCATTTAGCAGACGCTCTTATCCAGAGCGACTTCCATTTCCTAGTTTCATGGATGATATCTCTGGAGCAAGTTAGGGTTGAGGATCTTGCTCAGGGACAAATAGTGGTATTGCTGGAAGTGAGATTTGAACTCACAACCTCTTGGTAGAAGGGCAAGTGTCCTAACTATTAGACTACAACCACCCTAACCAGGTCCAAATTATGAACTAAAAATAAGAATGCAAAAATTACAAAAATATAAAAAGGATGAATGTTTTCATAAGACATGTCAAACCTCCTGTGGGGGAACCTACACCAAGATTTCTGATGAATTGTGGTCACCAAACAGGAAAAACATAGACACAACATAGAACACTCACTGGCCTCTTTGGAGCTCAGCCTGTTGTATGTGCTCAGTTTAACTGCAAATTATTCACCAGTGAACAATTTTTGAACACAGTGTTTTGAGTGTTAATACATAAGAATAATATTTGCATTATCAGTCACTAATCTTACTTAGCTTGACCTCCTCTGATACAGATCAGATTGCCCTGCCAGACTTCAATGCCGGCGCAATGGAGAACTGGGGTCTTATCACGTACAGGGAGACGGCACTGCTGTATGATTCTGCCATGTCCTCCAACAGTAATAAGGAGAGAATCGCAACCATCATCGCTCACGAGCTGGCCCACATGGTACAAACTTGGTCTATAGTGGGGCATTGTCATTTTGTGGGCAAAGTTTTATTTTATTTAGGTTATAAATAATGTAGAGCTTTTACCTGAAAATAACCCTCTCCCTTTTCTTGTCAAACAGTGGTTTGGAAACCTGGTAACTCTAAAGTGGTGGAATGATCTGTGGCTGAATGAGGGTTTTGCCTCCTACGTTGAGTATCTTGGTGCTGACCATGCTGAGCCTGACTGGAATGTTGTAAGTGATAAACGTATTAATACTTTCATTACCATTCATCGTTATTTGCCAGTGGTTCATAAAGACATGACTTGTGTGTTTATTTAGAAATAAAACAAGATAGTGATTCTTTATCTACTATATCTGGTGACAATACAGCTAAATCCGATGTGTTGAGCAGTCTTTGAAAAGGGCTGGATTTGTGTTTGGCCTTAGTGAACAGTGTCATGGTTGACTTTTTTGTGTTGTGTCACAGAAAGACCTGATAGTGCTGGCAGACGTCCACAGAGTGTTTGCTGTAGATGCTTTAGCCTCCTCTCACCCCCTTTCCTCCAAAGAAGAGGACATCATGAGGCCGGAGCAGATCAGTGAGCTGTTTGATGCCATCTCCTACAGTAAGGTGGGTACCAGACAAGTCGCATCATCAGCAGAGCTAAACCCCAGCAAGTCCGGCAGCTCTCTGAAATGTGTGTGCAATGTGTGATTTCTGCCTTTAGGGAGCGTCTGTGCTGAGGATGCTTTCTGATTTCCTGACCGAGCCTATCTTCGTACAAGGCCTTAGCGTAAGTACCGATTTCCTCATTTCCCATGTCTGTCCCTCTCTCTCTGTCATTCTCTTTATAAATGATGTTTTTTCTCCCTCTCAGACCTACTTGAAGCACTTTGAATTCAGTAACACAGTATACACAGATCTTTGGGACCATCTCCAGATGGTGAGTATATTTCTAGTATGTTAGCTTCGCTCTAGATGCTCTAGTGAAGTGAGCTGATGGTGGTCTAGTAGTTGGGACACTCACCAATAACTCATGAGTTTGAATCCTTCCTCCAGTTCCACCATCATTGGATCCCTGAGCAAGACCCTTAACCCCATATTGCTCCGGGGAGACTTTCCCTATAATTAGGACATGAAAGGCACTCTGGATAAGAGCATCTGCTAAATGCTGTAAATGTAAATATCTAGTTAGGTGTCTGGTTTGTGTGAATAAATGATATCTGAAACCCCTCAGGCTGTTGACGCCACTGGTGCCCCACTCCCCATGAAAATCAGTGAGATTATGGACCGCTGGGTTCTGCAGATGGGTTTCCCAGTGGTCACCCTCAACACCGTTACAGGAGAGCTGACTCAGAAACACTTTCTCTTGGATCCTAATTCCATAGTAACCAGGCCATCTCCGTTCAAGTAGGTTTAAGAGGGGACACTAGTTAAACGAAATTACATTAAAATAGTATTGAGTTAGTATAGGATTGAGTATACCCTAACAGAGTGTTTGTTTGTCATTAAGCTATGAATGGATTGTGCCTATTCGGTGGGTAAAGAATGGAGACAATCAGGACCTTTACTGGATGAACACCAAAAATGGTAAGATGGTGTTAAACAAAGATAGCCCTCCCTTCTGTCCTTCAGATGATACTTAAAAATAAGGTTTTGACTCTCTTGAGCTCATAAACAATCCCTGTGCACCTTTCTAAAGGAGCAGGGGTAAAATCCTGATATCCTGCTAATATCACAATGACACTTTCAAATATTGCCTCTGAATCATCCCTGGTCTCTGATTGGTGAATTCTTTCCTGCCCCTTAAGCACTTTATTGATCTACAACAGGTACAGGACAGGAGGACCACTGGTGATGAATGAATAGTGGTTGATGGATCTTTCTCTCTCTTTATCATTAAGAACTGGTATAATTTAGAATGATTATACTAATTGGAAATTTTAGACAATTATTGCTAATAGGCATAACTACAAAATCATCCCACTCATTCAGAGCAAAATTCTCAAATGATTTCATCATTAGTTTTCCATTTCATATATTTCAAGCCTGTCTGAATAAATCTAATGCATATCCTTCCATTAAAGGCATTAATCATATGTTGTGTGTTAAAACCTTAGTTGAAAATATCGAAATGAAAACCACTGGGAATGAGTGGGTAGTGCTCAACCACAACGTCTCGGGATACTACAGAGTGAACTATGATGAGGGGAACTGGAATCGGCTGCTGAGCGTCCTCCAGACAACACATGAGGTACCAGCAACGTCATGAAGCAAACTGAATTATTCTTATTGTACCATTTGTGTTTTGGACACCATTTTTGAGAAGTCTCCACAGCATTCTGGATTGTATGGTGGATTGTGAAGCGCTCTCCAGTTCAATTTTCAAAATAATTTTAATGTTGGTTACAAAATTAATGCGTATGTTGGTGCTAATTTTGGTGCGAAAGCTAACAACAATCTTCTTCTTTTACTTTCGGCATCTCCCATTAGGGGTCGCCGTAGCGGATCAAGTCCCTTGCTGTCCCCATTTTGAACTGACAAAATGCTAATGCTAACAATTATGCTAATGCTAGCAAAAAGGCTAATGCTAATGATGATGCCAATGGTATTATGCTATGCTAAGGACAATGCTAATGCTAACAATGGTGCTCCTCTAAAGATAATGCTAACAACCGCGCTAACAACTGGGCCACTGCTAGTGTTTTTGCTTATACTGAAGACATTAATCTTAAGGCTAATGGGAATATTAGTGCTAATGCTATCATTTGTGCTATTTCTCCCATTCCTTTCACATACATTTACATCTTTATATCTCTGTTGTTACTGTGTTTCTTTTGTCTTGCATTTCGTCAGCAAATATCCTTTCTATTTTTACATGCAACCATTAACATTTTCATGCTTTTTGAGAAATGTTGGGTGCCATGTTAGTTTTTTTGTTACATCTGAATGAAATAAAACATGAAATGAATGCATGAAATCAAAAATGATTGTCCACAAATGTATTTTCACTTTTTAAAAAATAATGTTAATTTTCAACATTGTTTGCTTTCAGGTCATCCCAGTGATTAACCGAGCCCAAATCATCGATGATGCTTTTAATCTGGCAAGGTGAGATGTGCAAAACGGATTCACACTATTCCTACTTACACTCAGATCATATTTGATCTAGCCTTAAGTGACTAAACTGAAATGTATGTTTGCTGTTACAGAGCAACAGTGATTCAAACAACATTGGCTCTGAGTACAACAAAGTACTTATCTTCAGAAAGGGAGTATATGCCTTGGAAATCAGCTCTTGACAACTTGGATTACTTTTACCTCATGTTCGATCGTTCAGATGTTTATGGCTTATTGCAGGTCAGCATATGTGTCTCTGTATATATCTCAGACTCTGATTAAACAAACAAATGGGTCAGGATGTTGGGTTCCAATGACATGTACTGTGTCCTATAGTCTTACACTAGGAAACAGGTGGAACCTCTTTTCATGTACTTCAAGGATCTGACTGGCAATTGGATTGACGTCCCTACCGGTCACACCGACCAGTAAGTGCTGTGAATGAACCGCAGATTAAAAACTTTTGTGGTTGAGTCTTAACTTTATATGAGCACTTTTTAAATAATCATTTTATCTCTTTGTTTATTTTCTCAGGTATACCCAGGTGAATGCCATTCGAATGGCCTGCAGCTCCGGGGTGGAGGAGTGTACCACCCTCGTCAAGGGCTTGTTCCAGGAGTGGATGAATGACCCCAGCGTTAACCCGTAAGTGTCAGACTCATATGACTTGCCACCACTAATATTCCAGAAATGACCTAGAATAACTGAGAAGTGTCTTGATGGCATGCTAATGAACTCAAAGTAACGATTACTTGTTGCAGGTACAGTAGACACAGTCTTTATTTAAAGAAGGGGTTCGCGTCATAAAACAGGCACAGCTAAAAACAAGTACAGACAACCCCCCAGCGCAAAACAGAGAATAATCCAGAAATATGAAACAATGGTTGGTACACAGGAATGTAGAGCAGAACAAAACTGCTCGGTATGCAGTCCAGTAATACTCTGCTAAGAACAGACTAGAACAAAGCTCTTTAAATGTAGGACGTTAAGGTCATGTTAAGGCACATTAAACTCAGGTGAATCTGATGTGAGAGTCCAGATCAGGCAGTCCACCAGGAGAGAGGCTGAAACCTTATGCACAATTATGTTGAAATCCTATTTATATCTATTGTTTGGCGAGTGCATTGGATAGCGTATGCAGATTGTGATTAGCACTGCTCTCTCCAATAGGATTCACCCCAACCTGAGGTCCACAGTGTACTGCAGTGCCATAGCTGCTGGAGGTGCTGCCGAGTGGGACTTTGCCTGGGAGATGTTCCAAAAAGCCACCATTGCGATTGAGGCTGATAAACTTCGTGCAGCATTGGCATGTTCCACCACTCCATGGCTGCTCAATCGGTGAGCTACAAACACACTCAGGTCCCTTACAGGACAATGTAATAGGGTAATTAGGGCTGTGCAATTCAGAACCTTTAATCTACTTAATTCTGCCCATAATGGACATTTCCAACACCAGTGTACTGCAATATAACAAACAATATATCTACATAGACAGTCAACAGCCCCTTTATTAGGAACTCCAACCATTTACGTAGGTGTCATTGTCCAGTTAGTGGGTGAAGTTCATCAGCTACCAGTTATGCAGTTTGTCATAGTCCACAGAATCCTTCTTGGCTATTTATGGTCTTGTTGACCATCAATGTACCTGCATTATGATAATTTATATGGAGAATTAGTTTACATTAAAAAGGATATTTGAATTTATTTAAGGGTAATCCAAGGCAAGTGATACCTATAGTGTTTGGCTCTTTTGAGCCAGCCATTCTTTCAATGAGCATCTAAAATGTTTTGGGGATTTATTGTAGGTATCTGGAATTCACAGTGGACCCAAGCAAAATTCGTAAGCAGGATGGTACATCTACCATTATATACATCGCAAACAATGTGGTAGGACAGCCTTTAGCATGGGACTTTGTCCGGGCCAACTGGGAGTACATTTTCAGAGAGTAAGTCTGGACTTTCACAGTCTTCTGTTCTATTCCTGAATTTTTTTGTGAGATGTACAAAAAATGTTTAATAAATTTCTCTTGTCTGTTTCAGGTACGGTGGAGGATCTTTCTCTTTTGCCAATCTGATCAATGGTGTCACCAAAAGGTTTTCAACTCAATTTGATCTCAAACAGGTATGAAAAATAGAACGAATCTCTATTTTTAATGTCACTTATCACATATTTAGAAGTTTAAGATATTTAAGAGACCTGTGTTAAATGCAACACTGAAGTAATTTATTAGATTACTTGATAGAAACAATAGAAATCACAGAGACCTTGGTTGGTAGGGCTATATTGTTCTTTGTACAGCTCGGACATCTGGAAGCCCAACATAAATCAAGTAGAATTAAACTGTTAATCTCTCGATGCAACAAATCACGGTTAGAGATGCAAAAGATACCAAATCTTTAGAAAATCATACATTGTTCTTTTGTTTGCATAATTCAATGTAACAAAGAATACAGAACGTTCACGATACATCCCTTTATTATTTAGCAAGTCTGAAATCACATTTGACACTTCTTTATTCAAGCAATGATCTAAACATTTTACTAAGTCATTACTAGTGTTGGGAGTAATGTTTACAAAAGTAACTACAGCTTCAGGAAGGCTAAATCACTCCACTTCCTCTAATGTGACCTTTTCTTCACCTTGATGTGTTACAGCTGGAACAGTTCAGAGATGATAATGCTGATATTGGTTTCGGCTCTGGGACGATGGCTATCCAGCAGTCCATCGAAAGGACAAACGCCAACATAAGATGGCTTAGTGCCAACAAGGACAGTGTCAAGAATTGGCTGACAGAAGCCATCAAACCATAGTCAGGCAAACACATAGGGGATCAGAGAGAATGTATTTATTTTGTGTAATTTTTTATATTTCCCCAAAGTCTTTTCATGTGAATTATGTACATAAAATCTTCCCCTTTGTCATTCTTTGGGAATTATTAGTGATCACGTTGGATAAATGACATTTTTAGGGACACACAAAATGTGCCATTTAAGTTAATTTTAAAAATAAAGGTATTTGTTTCTCACAGTGTGTGTGTTTTGTAGAGTTTCTCTCTATAGTGAGAAGAAAGACATGCACAGTTGACAAGATGTTCTAAAGTTTCAATTGTGTGTGATACATTTGCATATAACCAGATAAACCTGTGAGTCAAATGTGACACCAGAAATGTTGGATATACTGTCATGTGAAAAAGTCAGGACACGCCATTAAATATTTCATTTTTTATTAGGAGACATCAACATATCACTGTTAAATCCTCTTTCAGATTATATTTATAGACAATGGTAAAATAATTGGATCTTCTGTGCTAAAACAAGAAACAACTTCATTTATTTAAGAAATGCTAATTCATACTGAGGAAAAAGTTAGAACACCCTCATATTCATTCATATTTAAAATGTCTAAAATTACACTCAGGTGCACCACATAAGAAATGATTAAAATGATTAGAACATTCTTAGAGAGCTTTGTGGTGGAACCTGTCTTAATTAAAACTCAGACATTTAATTTGGTTTGCTCTTGATTGTTAAAATGAGTGCCTTCACCATGGTAAGCTCCAAAGAGCTCTCTGAAGCCTTCAGAATGACAATTGTTGATGCTTATGAGTCTGGAAAGGGATATTAAAAGATCCCAAGGAACTTTTGAATCAGCCGGTCTACTGTCCAGAAAAGAATTTACAAGTGGAGAACTTTTAAAATAATATTCAGCCCAAGAGCAGACCGCAGGATGCTAAAAGAAGTCTCCAAAGATCCTAAAACATCATCATGAGACATAGAGAAGGCTCTCACCACAGTTGATGTCAAGGTAGATGCATCTACCATCAGAAAGAGACTGTATAAGTTTGTTATACATAGGAGGTATGCAGGAAGGAAGCCTTTTTGCTTTAAAAAACAAACAAAAAACATCAGGGCAAGACTGCAGTTTAACAGAGGCCACCTAGACAAAGAACAGAGCTTTTGGTCCTGCTTTGGACAGATAAATATAACATTGAATTATGTGGATATGGTCTAAACCAAAAACAGCTTTTGAGCAAGAAAAAAACTCATACCCACTATGAAACATGGAGGTGGAAATGTCATGGTTTGGGGGCTGCTTTGCTGAAGCAGGACATGGTCAGCTCCCGATCACAGAATCCACTATGAATTCTTCATGGTATCAGAAGGTGTTTGAAGTTGAAGCTGAAGTGGGTGTGGACCATGCAACATGACAATGAACCAAAACATTCCAGTAAATCTACTAAGGAATGGCTTAGAAAGAGTAAATGAAGAGTTCCGGAATGGCCAAGTCAAAGCACAGAACTGAATCATATTGAGATGCTGTTGGTTGATTTGAAACGGCCAAGACATGCAAGACATCCTTCAAACATAACACAGCTTAAGGAATTTTGCACTGAAGAGTGGGGAAAATGTTTGCCAGTTGATGTCAGAGATTGATAGATGAGATAGAAAAAGCTTATTACAGCCTAAGGGTGAAATACTTCCCATTAGAGAATATGGTGTCCTAACTTTTCCTCAGTATGAATTGGCATATTAGTTCATTTCTTTTGCTAAACAAATGATTTTTTAAAGTTGTGTTTGCAACAGAAAATGCCATTATATCACCTTTTATCTATAGATATAATCTGGAAGAAGATTGATTATTGATACTGTATGTTGATATTTCTTAATAAAAAATGAAAAAATTAGTGGAGTGTCCTAACTTTTTCACATGACTGTGGTCAAACTAACATTTCACATAAAAATGACCAAACAGGCAATTATAATAATAAAATACCTTAGGTATAATAAATGAATATGAGACATATTTTTGACACTTCCTCTTGTGCCTTCATGTTTATGATAGTGAGAGTGTGAGATTCCCACAGCCATCATTCTTGAATTATGGGTGTGAGCAGATTGTATGAAATGTTGTCTGTATAAAAATGTCAATGATGACAGTGCAATAAAACACAGCATGGAAACTCATTTCTCAGACGCTATTATTCACTCCGCTCTAATAAACCAGCCATTATTTCCCAAGAGATGCAAGCGAGTTCAAATCTTAAGAGCAGATCCAGCATTTAGCTTCTGCATTGCAAGTCTGGTGTGTGTGTGTCTGGAAATTATGGCAAAGTGCCGCTTCAGTGTGATGTGTATAGTCTGCACGGTGGTGTCCGTGGTGTCTGTGCTCATTCTCGTTGGACTGTGGACGTATCAGTTTCTCTTGTACAAAGTGACACACACAGAGGCATCGTGGGACAACTATCGTCTCCCAGATTCTCTGCTTCCAGACTCTTACAACGTTTTACTGTGGCCAAAACTCCAGCCTGACCATCGTGGCATCTATGTCTTCACAGGAAACTCTGTTGTCGTCTTCAGGTGCCTGAAGGAAACAGACCTGATTCTAATTCACTCCCACAAGCTAAACCTGACCACAACTAATGGACACTGGGCTAAACTCACCGCGATCGGCAGCCAACCTGCCCCGGCCATCACCTCCACCTGGCTGCAGGCCACCACCCAGTACCTTGTTATACACCTAAATGGCAAATTAAAAGTGGGTGAATCTTATGCTCTCCACACTGAGTTTGAAGGGGAGCTCGCAGATGATCTGAGTGGTTTCTACAGGAGCGAGTACACCGAAAATGGAGACAGAAAGTAAGTTACCTCAGTAATCTGTGGATGAATCACTCTGACCACCTTTTTAGAAGCATTATACCTCAAATGTATTTAACTGTCACCTGGTTTTTATTATATGTGATCAGAAACTCACCATTCATGATAGGGAAGAGATGATTGACCGACAGGAGGAAATATATTTTAGGCTTTTAATAACAAGAAGTAAGTAAAGTAACAGTATTACCTTTTAAAGGAATGGTACGTTTTAAAGTAAGTTTTTAGGAAACTTCCTGAGTAACTTATCAACCGCAGGTAACAACACACTTACAAGGCATCTGCTATACGGTAAATGTATAGCAGATGCTGAAGATTTGATGGGGCATAGTAAGAAAAGTTTCTAATAAAGCATTCACTGAGTGCACAGGCAGTACAAGATTTGTGTTGCTTGTGTAGTCTTAAACATTTTGGGCTGTTATAGCAGTTAAATGGTGCCAAGAAGGTTTTATCAAGTTCACTAATTTCTATTGATGAACCATGCTGTTCTGAAGCATTTGAAAAACCATAAAAGTCCTACAACATGTCTCAGTTTAAGATGTTAATAAACTTTTAATGTTTAGTGATGAAATCAGTGAATAATTGATCCATGCCAAAATCAGTAACGTCTTGGCATCAGTTCATGTTCATGCCTCTAGCTGTGTGTAACCTTTGCTCAGATGTGTAAACATGATTGTCAGTTGTGAATCTGAGATTTAATGCAGTATTTTGTTGGAACTTTTATTTGCCTTTGCGGTTTACTACCACTTTAAGAATCAACCAATAAAGCTAACAAAATGCATTTACACACATATTCAATTCTAATGTCAGCATTATGAAATCAGGCAATAATTGTAATAATACATGTGCACTGTTATGTATCAGGGTTGTAGCCACCAGCCAAATGCACCCCACCCATGCACGCAAAACATTCCCCTGCTTCGACGAGCCAGCCATGAAAGCCGTCTTCAATGTCACTCTTGTCCACGAAAGAGGAACCGTCGCTCTGTCCAATGGAGTGGAAATTGGTCTGAAATTGACTGACAATATTTACATACACTTCCTAATTCTGTTATTAACTGCACCTCCACATTTTAACCTCCCCTGTCGGTTGTCTCTGCTTCAGAAACGGTGAACACCATGGTTGATGGCACTGCTGTCACCATAACCATGTTTGAATCCACAAAGAAGATGTCATCCTACCTACTGGCTTTGGTTGTTAGTGACTACACTTATGTTCAAACAAGACAGGACACACTGGTATGAGTTTAAACCAGGCCTCTATTTATGAAAAAGTTCACCTATGTGCTGGAATTAACGTAATTGACATTAACATGGAGCACACCATCATGAGTACGTTCATCATCTCCTGTGAACCTTTTTTCTCCTGCTGTGTGCAGATTCGTATATGGGCTCGGAGGAAAGCGGTAGCCGATGGTCACTGTGCTTATGCCCTGAGCCTCACTGGACCCATTCTTAAGTTCTTTGAGGACTATTATAATGTCCCCTACCCCCTCTCTAAATCAGGTAAATCCATTTTCAAAAAAGATTAAATTATTAAACAATAATAAAACTTTTGGCACTAAAAGTGTAAAATGCAAACAAGCATAAACACCCAGAGACAAAAGTCTGAACTATTGAACTTTGTTAAATGTACACTCTGAGTCAATAAAAGGACAATAAGTTTGGCAAATGATTTTCAAAATTCTTGTTGCATTCAGAATTAAATTGGCTGACAATGTGATTATTATATAGTCCACGACTTCTTATATGTGCAGCTATAGTAACAAATAACAATAACATTATTTTCAAATTAGTGATGTCTTTTAAGTGTAAATACTAAAATGGCAATGTATTTGGTCAGGAGGCCATCGTGGCCAAAACAGAGACTCAGGAGGAGTTTCTATCTTCAGGGCATTTGACTCCCCTTCATAGTGTTACATTCACGATCACTACACAGCAACCCATTGAGTTATATTTCTTTACCTGTTACATGTCATCATCATTTACTACTTGCGCTGTTCAGGCTGCTACACTGTTATACAGGTTCCATGCTGTTTACACTGTTGTACTGACATTGCACAATGAACTTTAACTTTATCTTTATAACTTTATAGCTTATAACTTGCAATTGTACAGTAAATCTATTCATATCTGTATTATACGTCAAAGTTTATACTTCAAAGTTTAAGATTTAAATAAAAATATACATTTCATATTTTTTCATATTTTTATATCTTATCTTAAGTAGTATTCCTTGTTTTAGTTTTAAAACTTTTTTCTGTGGTTGCACAGTCAAAGACAGAGCAGTTCAGGACACATTTCACTTAATGTCGTACCTGTATAACTATGCGTGTGACAAATAAAGACTTTTAAATTCATTACAAATTACAAAGAACGTACAGAATGCACCACTTTCGCCCAGACACAGGCATGAAGTCATGAACACCACTGGCTGATCATGGCGTCAATGATACTTTTCTCTAGACTACTTTATTTGCAAGGTATTGTAGCTACATGCTTATGAAAGGATGGTTATTGGCTACTGAGATATTGTTGCAAACTTAAGAATTTTGGAAATCAGGCAACATTTGCCAAAGCTAGGTCTAGAGGTCTCTCTTCTGCCTCACAGTATATAACTGACTATACAACAGTGTGTCAGTGAGAGTACGAACAGTAAGAATATGTGAGGTGTGTTCCATGTGACTCTGTAGACCAGATCGCTCTTCCTGACTTCTACTTCGGTGCGATGGAGAACTGGGGCCTGGTCACCTACAGAGAGACCAACCTCTTCTACGACCCTGACATCTCCTCCAACGCAAACAGAGAGAAGACAGCCAAAATAATTGCTCACGAGCTGGCACACATGGTACTTATGACTTACACTGTGGAACACAATGTTGGATTTTTGATGAGTGTGTTAATCCACCTCTACTCATGTTTATCATCAGTGGTTTGGAAACCTTGTGACTCTGAGATGGTGGAATGAGGTTTGGCTGAATGAAGGTTTCGCCACTTATGTGTCCTACCTGGGAGCAGATTATGCAGAACCCACCTGGAATATCGTTAGTAGCACACACACAATTACAAAGACACACACACACATAGACAAACACACGTTTATTTATGAGTGTGTATGCAGGCACAGACACATGCATGCACACACACACACACACACGTTTACATGCAACATATGCATCATGCACACACACCCAAACACGCCCAGTCTTGTATTACTACCTTTGTGAGGTCCTTCCATAGACTCCCATAATGTACATAATAGTACATAATTTCACACCTACACCTAATCCTAACCCTAACCTTAACCTCAGTAACCAAAAGTCATTTTTCCTCATGGGGACCTCTCAAATGTCCCCACAAAACCCCAAAAAACAGATAAAAGTGATTTTAGGGGACAAAAAGGTCCCCACAATGCGATAAATACATGAACACACACACATGCACATGCACACACACACATGCATGCACGCCCAACACGCATGCACATACACATACACACACACACACATAAACAAACATACACTCATACATACAAACACACACACACACACACACATGCATGCATGCACACACATACAGGAATACACCTACAAATACACACATACACACAAAGGCATGCATGTAGGCAAATGGACATAGACGCAAACACATAGACAAACACCCACAAACATACACATGCAGATCTCTCCCCTCACACAGTCTCCAAGTTAATGCTCATGCTTTTTTGAGTTAACCTCGAAACTGCACACTGACCCAGGATTCTCCAACACACACCATCTAATCCACATGCTTGGTTTTGTGTCATGCCTGGGTGTGATTATTGGAAAATTAAAGAATGCCCTTTGTCATTAGTTCACACCATTTCATTTGATTTCTCATTTCCTCCTTAACAATCTCATAACTACTGATGGCACTGTTATTGCTGGTGTTTGTTGGAGTCTTCGAGGTTTTTTTTGTAACTCACAGAAAGACCTGATAGTGCTGGCAGATGTCCACAGAGTATTTGCCGTGGATGCTTTAACCTCCTCTCACCCTCTCTCCTCTAATGAAGAGGGCATCATGAGACCGGAGCAGATCAGTGAGCTGTTTGATGCCATCTCCTACAGTAAGGTGGGCACGCGACCAGTCTCAGCATAACACAGATAAAGTGTGTAAATAAAATTTCATTCAGTTAATCTCCATTGATCTCAGACTGGTATGCCAACAACTTAAAACTTGGACACTGAAAGATCTTCTAACAGTGTGTATTGTTAACAGCACAATACATGTTTTTGAAGGCTTTTAGTAACTAAGTAACTAAAAACTGAGTAAAGTATTCTAGTGTCAAATGATAGATGATGAATTAACTACGAACAGGGTAAGAAGTGAAGCTGCTCTGTGGCATGATTTGCACAAATGAAAAAATGTGATTTGGAATTACGCTTTGTAAATGAAACTGGGTTGTTCTGTCTGTCTGCAGGGGGCGTCAGTGCTGAGGATGCTCTCAGATTTCCTCTCAGAGTCTGTATTCGTTCAGGGTCTGAGTGTAAGACACTGTTCACAACCATTTTTAAGTGAAAAACAAGGATACTTTTCTTGTTCTTTCATTTCTGCATTTATGATATACTCATGTATAGAAATGACTGGAACTGACAGATTTTGAGCTGCATTTATCTAAAATATATCTAAACTTTAACAGACCTATCTGGACACATTTGCCTATAAAAACACAGTGGGTTCTGATTTGTGGAATCATCTCCAAAAAGTACGTTACCTCTAATAAAATTTTATCCAAAATAAATCTACTCCAAAAAAGTAGATTAGAAGAAGCAGCTACTGCCCTCTTGTGACTGGTTCATTTTAATGAGTTACTCTCAGGCAGTGGAGGCAAGTGGAACAGTTCTCCTCCCCAAATCGGTTGGTGAGATTATGGACCGCTGGGTTTTGCAGATGGGTTTCCCCGTGGTCACCCTCAACACCTCCACTGGACATCTGACTCAGAATCACTTTCTCCTGGACCCTGAATCTGTTGTGGAGAGACGGTCTCCATTTAAGTGGGTTTTTTACAACTGATATGCAATTCTCATTTCAGTAACTTTGCAACTGAAAGTGGTTTTCATTCATGTGTTCTTTTATTTCAATTAGTTATGAATGGATTGTTCCCATCAAGTGGTTGAAGTCAGGAGTGGAACAGAAGCAAATATG
The DNA here is from genome assembly GCA_032718565.1 of Distichodus sexfasciatus. Taxonomy (NCBI): domain Eukaryota; kingdom Metazoa; phylum Chordata; class Actinopteri; order Characiformes; family Distichodontidae; genus Distichodus; species Distichodus sexfasciatus. The sequence goes on along the minus strand of JAVGVS010000028.1, from coordinate 1,187,668 downwards.
GCTCCTGGAAAAGAGTGGTACAGATGAACATGTCAAACCATTTAACAAATATTTTACAAGTAAAATCAATTGTACCAGCAGTGTCCTAATGTGTCTGTAATTCTTTTCCCAGAGAGTCATGGAGAGATGATAGCTGTCGGGGATGAATGGGTGTTGCTGAACCTGAACGTCACAGGATACTACAGAGTCAATTATGATGAAAAGAACTGGGCAGGAATCCTACAGCAGCTCATTAAAGATCATCAGGTAAAAATACAGGAGTGAGCTTGAGTTCATGAACAGAATATTTCCAACATCTAAACATTATGACCATCATAATACAATCAATAAAATTGACTTGTTATTTCAATATTTACTAAATATTTTGTATTTATGTTTTATAGGCCATTCCAGTAATCAACAGGGCGCAGATTGTGGATGATACATTTAACCTTGCCAGGCAGGACAAATAAAAATATCATCATATCGAACAAAGAAATTATGATTTTCCCAGACCCGTTTAATTATGCACTTTGGATGCCTTAACAAGTTAGAAGAGTTCAAAACAGGAAACTGGTATCTGCTGATATACATTATATCTCATTCATTCATCCATCCATTATCGAACCGCATTCATTCATTATTCCCGGAGCCTGTCCCCGAACCAACCACAGGGCGCACACTCTCACACAATCACACTCTCATTCACATCTTATGGGGCCAATTTAGAGTCGCCAATTAAACTATATGGCATGCTTTTGGACTGTGGAAGGAAACCGGAGCACCTGGAGGAAACCCACATGAACACATGGAGAGCATGCACACAGAAAGGCCCTACGACCAACCCGAGGATCAAACCCAGGACCTTCTCACTGTGATGTGGCAGAGCTAACCACTGCGCCACCATGCCACTCCAGTTATATCTTTTATATAAATATATTTACTAGTAGTGGCACATTTGCATGAAACATTTAATACCTAATGACAGAAGTAATATCTTTTTTATTTATTATGATGATTTAGATTCAGGTTCACTTTCAAATTGGTGTGATGTCATATTTCTCCAGAGCCAAGATCATCTCTGTTTCACTGGCCCTGAGCACAACAAAGTTCCTCTCTCACGAAACAGAATACATCCCCTGGCAATCAGCCTTAAACAACCTAGACTTTTTCTATCTCATGTTTGACCAGACTGATATCTACAACAACATGCAGGTGAAAAGAGTGTTTTGCATGTTTTATACCAAATAAAGAGTGTGTGAAGTACAGTAGGTGATATGTATCACATTCCTTCATATGCTGTAAAAGACATTGACAAAAATATAATTGTTTTCCAGAAGTACCTTAGGAAGCAAGTAGCACCACTTTTTGAATACTTCAAGACTGTTACCGTGAACTGGACACAGGTTCCTGAAAGACACACAGACCAGTATGTAAGAGACATGTGATCAGAAATACGGATTTACAGTAGCTGAGGCTTCTAGACAGAGACAATACCTGGAGATCTGATTTTGAACTCATATTAAAAGATTTGAACCACTAATTTAAGCAATTGCAGTGGTGTAGATGGTAATGCCTATACATCATATTTTGTTGGGAAGATTTGCTGATGCCCGTGTCTGTGTGCAGGTATAACCAGGTAAATGCCATCAAGGTGGCCTGCAGCACTGGAGTGAAAGAGTGCATGAATCTCACTTTGTCCTGGTTCGCACAGTGGATGGAAAACCCTGAACACAACCTGTAAGTTGGATGCATTGGTAGTTGGCAGTGGGTTTGCCTGTGAGATGTGGTTGGCTGTTGGTAGCAGAATGGTTAGGCCCCGTGATTGGAATGTCGCCGGTTCTAGTCGCAGACTAGTAAAGGCACCACTGAGGTACTCAGTCTTAAACGTGCATCATGTAATTATAGTGTCCATTTACATTGCATAGAGAATGCATGCGTATAACCATGAAATTATGGAGCACCAATTAAATTATGTTGAACATTCAACCAAATCAGAATAAAATCATTTTCAAAACACATCTTCACATAAAATATATCTCATTCTTCACTATGATACTAGGGTGGTCATGATGCTCATCTGCTGGTAAATGAAAATGAGTGATTATTTGTCATTGTGAACACTCCACAGCACACAGTGCACCACAATGAAATGTGACCTCTGCATTTGACCCATCCGTGAAGGAGCAGTGGGCAGCTAAGAAGTGCCTAGAGAGCAGTGCTTAGGGACGGTACCTTGCTCTGGAGAACCGGTGACCTTCCGATCATGTTACCCTACCAACTGCCCCAAAAACTGCTGGTCAGTGGATCAGAACACCAAGATGATTTGGCAACAGCTCGAATGGCTTCTCAAAGTAAAAACTAAAATGGCTCTTTGTGGACCAGATAAAACCAGCAGTTTTGACTTAAAAAGCTGTCCACTGCTCCTTCATAGATGGGACAAATGCATGCACATTTCGTTGTGGTGCACTGTGATCACAGTAACAAATAATCACTCACTTAAATTTACTTTTAATTCTGCAGTTGTATGTAGCTTACCTAAAACACATGAATCAATTGATTTAAAATGTCTTTTTAGCGACTTTCCTGTATTTTATTTTACATCAGGATTCACCCCAATCTGAGGTCCACTGTGTACTGCAGTGCCATTGCTGCAGGGAACGCTACAGAGTGGGACTTTACCTGGAAGATGTTCCAGAATGCCAGCATTGCTTCTGAGGCTGCTAAACTAATGTCAGCTCTGGCTTGTACCAAGGACATTCAGCTTTTGGAAAGGTTGGCAAGGAGGGTGATGAGGATGAATCTTATGATTATGAGGTTATGATGTCACAGGGCTCTGAGTCTCTAAAACCCTGTATTGGGGTTTGAATCCCAGTAGAGCAGGGGTGTCCAGTCCGGTCCTGGAGAGAAGGTGTCCTTGAGGATTTCCATCTTACCTTGTGAGTCAGTTCTGGTGAGCCTTTAGCTGAGATGAGGTGACAATGAACTCACGTATGATGGAAAACCTCCAGGATACCAGCCCTCCAAGACTGGAACTGGACACCCCTGCAGTAGACAGACCCTCCAGGATTTCGTAAAGTTGCGATCCCAACTATGAATGAAAATTTATTTATTAAGAAAAGCAATTCTTAAAAATTGCAATCAGCCAATCAGGAATTTTAGGCTGAAGCAATCTCAAAAAAAGCCTGTGAAAACCTAGAGGTCATGAGGAGAGCCTAAAAGAACCACTGGGCCCCTGAGCAAAGCCTTGAGCAGCCTCAAGCTCCAGGGTAACTGGCTTTGTAATTAGGAAACCGCTTTGGAAAAGAGTGATAAATACTGTAACTGAAAATGCAATGAAACTAGAAATTAGTTTTGATATGGGACTGTGCAAAAGTCTTGTGCCACCCTTTATTTCTTCATATTTTGCTTCCAAAGAGTGAGACTCAACTATGTTTTTAATGTAGCCTTGAGGAATGGTATTTATATGCATGTTTCCACTTCTTGCAATAAACCACTCTAGGTATTATATTATTTTTCTGGCTAAATATAAAGAGTTGAAGGGTAGCTCAGATTCACTTCTTTGAGTCATGTGCACCTATTTGACATTTATTGTGACTATTTATTTATGTTCATACATTCAGGTATCTCATGTTCACTCTGGACCCTACAAAGATTCGCAAACAGGACGCCACATCCGTCATTGTCCAGGTTGCCAGTAGCAAAGAGGGTCGGACGTTAGCATGGAACTTTGTCCAAGAGAAGTGGAAATACATTTATACTGAGTGAGTTCTAGGACACAGAGCACATTGCATTGACATTGTCCACACCTGTAGTCATGTTTTTGCTAAGACATTTGCTCATGTGCTGTTCCAGGTATGGAGCAGGTTCCTTCTCATTCGCCAGTCTCATAAGTGGTGTGACACAGTCGTTCTCCACTCAATCCCAGCTTGACCAGGTGTGTGGTCCTCTTTTAACTTATTTTAGCCAAACTGTTCCACTGTCTCTGGAATAAGAGTGACTTTGATTATGAATCAAGTAAGTGTTTCATGATCTGTCCTTCTAGTCCTCTCTTCTGCTTTTTTCTGTTATCTCCGAGTATATGTGAAACTGGTAAGACTGAGTACAGATTACATGATGCATGTGTGGTATGAGGTGGAAAAACAAGTGAATGAGGAGCAACCACAGGTCCAGGTCTCCCGATTGGTGTTAACATTATCTGCACTAATATACTGATGTTTTGTCACGTTACAGCTCCTGCAGTTTAAGGATGAGAACTCCGATGTGGGTTTTGGTTCAGCGACGCTTGCTCTGGAGCAGGCCATTGAGAAGACTAAAGCTAATATGAAATGGGTAGCTGAGAACCAGAAACAGGTCACAGACTGGTTCCGCTACGAGTCTGTGTGAACACACACTTCCACATTTATATTGGAAGAACAGGAATCTTTACCGAATCACATTGTCTGCATTAACTCATGTTTACTAATGTATGTTTATGGATGACTTTTTGGGGAATTGGTTGTTTATAATAGTGAAGCACTTTTGGAAATTAATTTCATGTAAAAATTTAACCAGTTTGCCTTTGTAGGCTAAACTGTGCATTAAATGTCCAGATATTTCACCGGAATTTCACACATGCAACAAGGAAGGTCTTTTACAGAACAGTTTAAAGTCAAAGTTAACAAAATTCTCATTATTACAATAAATATTTGCATGTATCTACATATATATGTGTGATTGTAAATCACTAAGACCATTTTTACAGCACAAGTTGCAAATAGTCACACACCAGATGTTTCATCTCATAAAGGGCTAAATTACACTTCTTTACACTTCTTATCTGTAGAAAGCTGTCCCCAACAGCTCGTCATTTTTTTGCCTTTTCTTTGCAAAAGTTCAGTCTTGCTGCACTGATTTAATGGTGTATTAAGTTAATTTATGCAGCTGTTATCCTGCTTGTTGTGTTTTAACCACTTCCATATATCCTCAGTCATGCTGATATTTACTCTAATTTTCTTTAACCCTTGATCTACAGAAGTCTTTCCAGCCCTAATTGGCTTAACATGTCTAGAATGGCTGCATATCAGAGAGGGGTTCCTGCCGGGATAATAGGGGCTCTTGTTTGTTGAATACTGGCAGCTAAGTTGTGTTGACGAGTACCATGTCCTGCCCACAGGGGTCTGACTCTGCAGGGGTTATCCTCCAAAATCCTCCAGATCTCCCAGTGATACCACCAATTAACACTTGAATCACACTAACACTTCCCCTGAACACCAGACCCAAAACAACAATTCAAGATTCTTTAATTGTCACCAACGTAGTTATACAAGTCCATGTACAGAAATGTGCCCCGACTCAGTCCTGAGAAGGATTAAATAGATATATAGAAAGACTACAACTGAGGTAATAAAATATATAGCAAATATTTACCAAATAAACTTTTTAACAGTGGACAGTGTGCAAACATAATAGAATATATATGTATTTTTATATAATTTTATATTATACAAATCTATAACATGAAATACAAATATTTGATGAATCTTTTGTATATAATCAGATTCTTAATCGAGTGATTAAAATGATCTATTATTATCAACAGCATAAAACAGTAATCAACATCATCTGTATTCCCACCCATCAGATGAAATAAAACACCAGGGCATTGTGACAGTTCCTCCCATTATTGAAAGTCACAGACAACAATTTCTGAAGAACAGAGCACAGCTTCATCTCATGTATCCTCAAAGGTGCATGACAGGGGTATTACTCACCTGTTTACACTCACAGTACATGTTCTGACTTGGTGTAAGATTTCTGTTCTGAACTCCACAAGTGCACACAACTTCAGCTCACTAAGTAGTAACACCTGACTCAGTTCCTCAGTCTTCATTTGCTTTCAACAAAGCTGATTTTTAAGATCTACAAAATAAAACATTAGTAAAATAATTAGAGCTACTGTAACTGGTGTTGATAATATTTTAAAATAAAATATTATATACAATACTGTGCAAAGACTTGAGCTATTCCTCATTGCTTCATATTTTACTTTATGAGAACCAGACTTTCTTGCTTTTTAAAAAATGTATTCTTGAGGAACATGCATGTTTGCACAATAGCACATTAAACAACCTCTGTGAATGACAATATGCTGCATAAATAATCTTGCTTTATCAGATATAACTCCAACCAGAATAAATGCAGAATAACCGGTGCATTATTGATAAATCTGTAGAGTGGATGTTTCCGTTGGGAGTCTCTCCCAGACAAACGCTGTCAAACAGATTTGGTCCTTTAAAGACTCAGACAGACAGAACAAGACTCAAACAGACAGAAGAACAGCACCTCTGCTGCGGAACCTGCACTGACTCCCTGTGGCTGCTCGCATCAATTTCAAATCCCTAACACTTGCCTTTAAGGCCAAGACTGGAACAGCACCTCCTTACTTATCAACACTGATTAAACAACGTGTCACTTCTCGGCCTCTCAGAGCATCAACCGCTGCTCATCTGGAACCACCTCTACTTAAAAGAAGAGGAAAACGTGCATCAAGACTCTTTGCAGTGCTGGCTCCTCAGTGGTGGAACCAACTTCCTCTTGCCGTAAGAACTGCTGAGTCCCTTGCTATCTTCAAACGTTGTCTGAAGACACACCTTTTCAAGAGTATCTAGGGGATTAATTTTCCCCTTACTGTTTACGTTGTCTTCCCTCTCAACTCCAGGTGGAGTGCAGGTGTGCAGGTGAGTCATCGAACTGAATGAACTGTTTGAGAAACAAAAATGGTGACTTGTGATAGCAAGTTATGTGATCGGGTTATGCTGAGACAGTGTGGTAACAGTGCAAACATTAGTACGCTAATCATGGCAAAATGAAATGTAATATTAGATATAAATCGAATAATAATATAATATAATATAATATAATATAATATAATATAATATAATATAATATAATAATATATATATAGTTTATAAATATAATATAATATAAATGCGTAATATAAATGAATTTTCACTGGGATTAACAATTAGTGTTAGCAGTACATGGTAAATGGTATAGATCACTGTCCTCAGCACATCAAGTGTTAAGGCTCTGCGTTCGCAGTCTAATGGCAGACATTCTGTTACTTCCTTGTGGTTAGGCAATTGTCTTGCTTTCATTTGAAATATTTTGCTTTCACTTTGAATTTCTGTTAGTCTAGAGCGGCAGCAGAAGCTAGTTACTGAGAGTTTGTAATACTTGCGACACAGTACATGCTGAACAACATGAATCTTTTCCAGGCTTTCCTGTTTGCTATGCTAATTCCTGTTTCTATTCAAAAAGGTAAGAATCTTCATAAAAATACCTCTTAGAACATTTCAAATCCACTGATAGAGTTTAAGTAGAGACGGATGGGTACCAAACTGTCACACATTTAATTACTAATTTTAAAATGATATTTGAAATCATGTACTGATCATTGTAATGCCTTGCTGAAAACATTTACTACTATTTTATCAAAATTACATGAAGAAGCATAAATACAATTCAGCAATGTACAAAAAAATCACAGAGTTTGGATAATGTTCATGTGATTCTGTGGTTTGAAAGGCTGGGTTTCTTATGTAGTTTGATCAGTAATATGTAAAGCTGGAAAACTGTAAAATGCCCTTATCATTAGATCCCCAGTAACAAAACAGCAGTGTTTCATATAATATTAAAAACTTTTAAATACACGCTGCATAATACTTATGTACTGTCATGTCTCCCCCAGGACAGTAGGCCCCGCCGGCCACTAGTGGCCGCTAGAGACAATGTATATAGTTTCACTGGGGTTCAGCGTGGTGTGTATATGTCCTTTTATGGTGATGTTGAGTCGGCTCCTCTGCCGTGTCTAGTTTTGTGTAATTCATTGGTTGCTCCCCCCTTCTGTCTGTGTCATGTCCTTGAGTCCAGTCCTTTGTGTTAGTCTTTGTTGGTGCACCCTCACACTATATCCCTTGCCTGCTGGGTCCCTCGTTTGTACTTTTGGACTCTGCCATGCCCTTGTCTGCCGTCTGTCGTCTGGTGTCTGCTGTCCCGTCCAAGATTCCAAGTTAAGTTTGTCTTTGACATGTGCTTTGTGTTAGTGGCTGTTAGATCTTTAGTAGATAGTTTAGAAGCCAGAGTAGCCGTTAGTGTAGCACACTTAGCATTAGTGTAGTTAGCTTTAGCATAGTCACTTCCTGTTAACTTTTCCCCTTTAGTATTAGCATGAGCACTTAACATTAGCCATTAGCATAGCACACTTATCATAGTTAGCTTTAGCATAGTCACTTCCTGTTGACCTTTCCCCTTTAGCATTAGCGTTAGCCATTATCTTAGGATTAGTATTAGGTTCACTTAGGTTGTTCTCCCATATCTGTTCCAGTTCCTCTCTTCCCCTCAGTATAAATCCGGTCTCCAATCTAGTCTGTCTTTAGTCCCAGCCTGTACCTGTTCCTGTTCCGCAACTTAGCCCCCAATGTTCATGGAAGTCTACGTAAATAGATAAAGATATCACATCTTCATCAATGTTTAAGATGTGTTAAATAGTGATCATACAATTTTGGACCTTGAGCCTAACTAGCCAGTGTCCACTCATGATGTACACGTTCGGTCAGAAAATGTACTCACACTTTCTGCAGAATAAACAGCAATTGTGCCAAGAGATTTCGTTTGTCATCCAGTTTGATTTTCTTTTAGAATCCATTATTTTGCTCTGACCTCTGCCTTTGACCCATAATATACACAACACATGTATCTATCGATTGGTGATGTGCTGGGTAGATTTTAGTACAACCAATTAGAGGTATAATCACAAAAACATGTTGAATAAAGCCCTAGATGAAGGGTTTGATGTCACTAGTATATTCACCATGCAGCTCCTGTATTGGTTGAGCTCAGTAGTTGGTTTTATTTGTGGTCCACATTTCACAACACATAAGCACTGGCTCTGTCTGCACTTACGAATCGGGCTTAGACTTCGCTGAAAGTTACTTTTACAATGCTCTAAGGTCCTACTTTTTGCTAAGAATTTTTTAACACTTGAGTCAAAGTGTATGTCCATTCTTAAGACCATTCTTGAGAAGTTCTGTGCATACCGGCTCTGGTAATTAGAGGTCGTTGTGAAAACCTAGAGCAGGCAGACTGGATCAGGTGGTCCATTTGGAGACTCCTGTCTGAATTTGGGGTGAAACTCTACAGTATGCCCCTTCCACAGGAATTCAAATGAGCACCCAAAAACTTGACAAAAACATTAATCCCTATGAAAATACAAGGTGCTATTTTTTTACCATAAAGAAATAACTAAACTATTTTGTCTTTCTTTATTGTGAAAATGTATGTGTAACTTACTGTTTTATCTTTAACAGGTTCTCACTCCTTGACAACACTTTTACTTTTTCTGAAAGGAGACACACCATTTCCTGAATTTTCTTTAATCTTTATGTTGGATGATATCACAGTTGGATACATAGATTCAGAGAAAATGACATACTTTTCCAGAGGACATGACAAAGAGAAGATGAAGATGGTGTGGTTGACAAAGAAGAATTAAAACAAATATCTTCCAATATATATAATGACATGCACCAGAGATGGTTATATGCTAAACATGACTTAAACCATACTGAAAGTAAGTAATACATTCACAAGGAATATTTATTTGGCATGTAATGTACAGAATATTGCTGCATGTGTCAATCTACACTGTGTTATAGACAAAACCTTAAGCATTATATGCTATTTCATTTTTTGCAACATCATTAAACATTAAATAAAGAAATACTCAGATTTTAGTTACAAAGAGATACATGTAATACTTTTATAATATTAATTGTTATGCAACTGAGAAATGCAACACAATTTGATTATTAATAAATAATAATTATGAATACAGAATTCATAAATATGACTGCCATGTTTTGCACTTAATTCTTTTATTTGCCAATATAGCTTTCAATTCTAACACTTGTATTAGTCTATTACATTATCCATGGATTCTGTGTCTGTCACAATTCCGTTTGGAATGAGTAGAGGCATGGTACTCTTTGCAAGCCCATATAGCCAAACCTATATAGGGAAACAGAATCAATGAATAAGCAGATACTAAATAAAGCAGAATTAAACAATCAAGTGGTTAACCAAACAGAGCAAGGGGCAGGACTAAACACTAAGCATCACAGGTGAGGTAACTGATGAACAATGATTAACCACTCAGACACAATAGGGAGGCGGGACAAGGACTAGACAGACAAGGGGCACGGTATTGCTTAAGTCTCTGTAGGATTCCCTCTTTGTAAAGTCATCACATTTTCTACTGTATGGAATGAAATCCCGGACATTTTTCCAAAGGAATTGCAAATTGCATTTGCAATTGCGTTTTCCATGTGTGACATCATTCCATACTACTGGGTTTAAATCAGGTGAGAAAGTGGTCCTCGCCATGATTCCACCGCCTTTGCTGGCCCCTGTTTCTGGTATACATGGATATGCATGCTTTAAAGCACAGTATTGCCTCAGTATCATGAACCTTGTGCATGATGTTGGCTTCTGCTGTCACCACAGGTTAATTTCCAAGATCTCTTTCATTCTAAATGGTCTAATCACTGTTGATATTTCCAGCCTATATCATTTTCCCTCTCTCACATGCTGATGCTTCATGCCACTATCTCAAGTTTAATCCCAGTAAGACTTAGCTTCTGTACTTCAAGAAGAATCCATCACCAAGATAGACAAAACCTTAGCCAATTATTTTGAGAATACAGTTTTCATCCCCTCCAAGACGATGAGATGTCTTTTATTCTTAAACTATCATTCTATTCTTACATTGACAACCCACTTTCCAACGCTCCTACTCAGTTAACCATCCAGTCTCTAGTAATCTCTAAGCTGGACAACTGCAATTCTTAACTGGCTGGACTTCTATTGAAGGGGACTAGACCACTTCAACTGATTCAGATTGTACTTGCATGAATGTTCTTAAATTACTGCAAACCACGATTCTCCTACAGAACCTGCCAGGCCTCCCTGTAGCTTTTCTCACTTTAAGACTGACACTCTCTCAACAAAGCAATAAGGTTACATGAAAAAGTTTACATTAAGTAAATAATGAAGTAAATATGGTTTTTAGTTGACAAAATGCTCTTTGAGATGGTTTTTCACTAGAATGGCTTTCATAATAAGTATGTACACAGTATAATGGAAGACGTATATGATCAGCTGAAATACAAATGTAACACAATAAAAGTGTAAGTTCATCACTGCTTATAGTTTATACTTAAAAACCTGATAGTGCCATATCATGAGGAACAACTAGCTTAAATAATGCAGTAGGTTGTTGTTGATTTCCCAGTGATTTTGTTTTGACTTCTGGCTGCTTTGTGACAATGTCTGTTGTAAAAACCGCTATACCAATAAAATTGATTGAATTTTAGGCATTCATGTACAACAAAGACTGGTGGTCTGTGAACTGATGGAAAATGACCAGCCTGGACCAATGACCACCAAGAATGCTTTCAGAGGATCCACAGTGGATGAGTTTCAGTTGTACAATGGCAACTATACATTTCACAGCATTTTTGATATGACAGACATGCGTCTTAAGGTATATTTGAATATAGCTGTTGCCAATTATAACATTTTGTACCAGCCATCATGTATGAAACGACTCAGGGCTTATCTGAAAAAGAGAAGTTACCAAGTAAAGAGAAAAGGTAAGATTAAGTATTTTTAAAGACTTTCTCTTTTGGCTAATAGTTCCACTTTCTTCTTGCATGTTATGGTCTTTTTGATTTCGTATCCATTGTAAGTTTTATGTTTTTCTTCTGAAGTAACCCCCAGAGTGAGACTCATTCAGAAAAAAGGCAAAGTTTCTGGACGTCCTGAAGTGAACTGTCTGGCTACTGGTTTTTACCCTCGTCATCTCAACCTCACCCTCCTTAGGGATGGACAACAAATAGATGAGCACCTGATCACAGGAGGGGAGCTGCTGCCCAATGCAGACGGGACGTACCAGATGAGGAAAATCCTAGAACTCAGTGAAGATGAAAGTAAACAGAGACACATGTACTCCTGCTCTGCTGTCCATCTCAGTCTGGACAACAAACTGGATGTGCATTTGGGTACTGAAACTTGAGACTGTAAGAAATACAAATGTTTGAAGCATTAATGCATATTTTCTTAGTTTTTTTTATGTTTCAGATTTTGATCCAGGGGAACCCATTACGCCCATTGTTTCCACTGTGATCACTATACTGGTGGTTCTGGTGTGTTTGTTCATACTGTCTGTCATTTGGATAAAGTGCAAGAGAAGATAAAGAGGTAAATGCACATTGGTTTAGCCACATTTATGGTGATACATACAGTATATCAAGTCATACTCATCTGGATAGACAGTAGTATATTTCTTCCCGTATAAATATTCTTCCCGTTTCCGCTTGCTACAGCTTCTTTATCAGAAGAGTATTCAACTGCCAACAGTATGTTCTCGTGATTACTACAGTATTATATCATATGATTTACTGATAAGCTTTCTTATTGAAATAAATCAGCTGAACAAAGTCATGACATAATGCAATTATATAACTGTGATTAAACTAAGACTTTAAGGCATGTTCTTGATACAAGTGTTTATGGATTGTCCATTTCTTTTAAATTTTATTTGGAAATGTGAACTTGTAATAAGGGTCGATTCCAATTCGTTTTACAAATCTAAATAATAAAAACGTGTTGCTATTGTCCTGCTAATTATTCACAATAGGCAAGTTAACTGGATGGTACTTTGAATTCACTTTATTAAAATCACACATTTTAATTTCTTCTTTCAGGTGAAGAAACAGAGTTGAATGCCATGAACTAATTTGTGACTGAAAATTTTGATATCAACTCTTCACTAATGTGCATTGATGTCAACTCTTCATTGCAAATGTGCATAATTTTGACTTAAGTATAAACTGTCGCTTTTTTATTTTGGAAAAACATTTTATGAGTATGAACAACAAGCATGGATGCTTAACTTAGTATTTTGAATTTTTTCTTCATATATCAGGCAACCATAAATCTATTCATCTATACTGGAAAAACTTGAAATATTTCCATGTTTTAATCAATGTTTGAGATGGCTTATGTGTTTATTTGAAAAACCAGAATGTTTTAAAAACTAATGTAGCAGTTCCAATTTAATGATATTTTACATTTTGATTTCCGTAACTTGCCAACTACTAATACAACATCATCCCATGAATCCTCACTCACCTTGGGACCCAGAGGTTGTGGGTTCGAATCCGACCTCTGGCATTACCAACATTGGGTCCCTGAGCAAGACCCTTAACCCTAAGTTGCTCTCAGGGAAACTGTCCCTGAAATTAAAGGGTTTCAGCAAGAATGAAAGGAAAGGTGTACAAGACAGTAGTGAGACCAGCCATGTTGTATGGTTTGGAGACAGTGCCAATGAGGAAAAGACCGGAGGCAGAACTGGAGGTTGCAGAGCTCAAAATGTTGAGGTTCTCTTTGGGGATGACGAGGATGGATAGGATCAGGAATGAGTTCATCAGAGGGACAGCTCATGTTAGATGTTTTGGAGATAAAGTCAGAGAGGCCAGACTGAGATGGTTTGGACATGTCCAGAGGAGAGACAGTGATTACATAGGTAGAAGGATGCTGAGGTTGAAGCCACCTGGTAGGAGGCTGAGAGGAAGACCAAAAAGGAGATTTATGAAAGAGGACATGAAGTTAGTTGGTGTGAGGGTAGAGGATGCAGAAGATAGGACTAAATGGAGACTGATGATTCGCTGTGGCGACCCCTGAAGGGAAAAGCCGAAAGAGAAAGAAGAAGAAGTCGCTCTGGATAAGAGCATCTGCTAAGTGCTATAAATGTAAATGTAAAAAGTTAAATAGTTGTTACAGGCAAAGCTGACAAAAGACAAAGCCTCAGCGTTCTTGCAGCACGATTCAGAGGAGAAGCTCTAACTTTTTATGACGTACAACCTCTATGACCCATAAAATGGATAGTTGAAGTTAAAGAAAAAGTTTATCAACTTCTCTGCCCCGTTATTTTTACGTTATGTAATCTGACTCTGGTTCTAGAAAAGGAGAATAAAGCTAATTTTAATGCAAAACAGACTGGTCATGTTCAGTGAGGCTGCCACTTATGAGGACCGCGTTGATGTTGAGGAATACACCACAACTGTGACTGGCTACATCAGGAAATGTACTGAGGATGTCACTGTCTCCAAGAAGGTCATCACAGGAGCAAACCAGATGATGGATGGAGGTCTGGAGGATGCTGAAAGCACATGATGCTGCCTTTAGATCTGGAGACAAGGATGTCTCTAGAATGGCACAAGCCAATCTGACCAGAACAATTAAAAAAGCCAAATTTGCATATGCCCAAAAAATCCAAGGCCACTTCCATAACACCAGAGACACTCGAAGCATGTGGAAAGGCATTCAGGCCGTTACGGACTACATCCTCCCTGTGTGACAGTGATGCTTCTCTCCCTGACACACTGAACACTTTCTATGCACATTTCGATGCACTCAACACTGAGACTACCAGAAAATCTGCTCCTCTACCAGATGAGGAGGTAATCTGCCTGACCGCAGCTGCAGTGAAACAAACTATCCAGAGTAAACAAACGTAAAACTGCTGGTTCTGACAACATCCCGGGATGAGTGCTGAAGGAGTGTGCAGACCAGCTGGCCGATATCCTCACTGACATTTTCAACACTTCCCTGAGGCAATTGTCCCAATTGCAAAGATCAGCAGTGTCCTGCTTGAGCGACTACCATCCCGTGGCCCTCACACTGGTAATCATTAAGTGCTTCGAAAGACTAGTTATGAGCCACATCAAAGCCACTCTTCCCAGCTCCCTTGATCCCCTCCAGTTTGCCTACCACCCCAACCGGTCGACTGACGACACCATATCCACTGCACTTCACCTGTCTCTGACCCACCTGGAAAAGAAAGACTCTCATGTGAGGATGCTGTTCATTGACTTTAGCTCAGCATTTAACACCATCATTCCTCAGAGACTGTCTCCTAAACTGAGCGAGCTGGGCCTAAACACCCCGTTGGTAAACTGGATCCTAGATTTGCGGAGACTGAAAAGAGCAAGCCTCCCCCACCAATCCTTAAGACATTCTACACCAGTATCAGTGAAAGTCTTCTCTCCAGCTGCATCACTATCTGGTACGGGAACTGTAAAGTTTTGGACTGTAACACACTACAGTGAATAGTGAGAGCAGTTGAAAAGGTCATTGGTGTGCTCCTAACCCCCCTGAAAGACATTTTCAGACCCGCTGCTACAACGGAGCCAGAAACATAGTGAAGGACCACTCTCACCAACTACATGGACTCTTTTCACTTTTACCGTCTGGCAAACAGTATCGTAGCTTCCAATCTGCCACCACCAGATTGTGTAAGGCCTGGAATATACTTGCTGTGAGCTACATGTGTGTATCCGTACACAGTTGCGTTGTTAACGTTTGTGCTGATATACTTGCGTCCGTACTGTGCGTGGTAATCTGTAGTTTGTACTCCTTACCACCAGGAGTCAGTGTTGAAGCCGCAAACCTAATAAATGAATGAATACCTGTATCTTAAAATCGTCATCTGTTATTCCAAACAAACATGTCTTCACTCGAAGAAACATTAATCTTCATCATACTGAGACAGCACCAGAGAATTAAGCGAAAATCGCGGAGATGGTATGTTAGATGGTACCACTTAGATCTCGTCAGCAAAATGGGGAATTCTTTTCGTGACTTTTGAGTGCAGATCTTGCAACACTGCCCCCTATAAATTTGCAGGTATTGCATCTCCGTATACGTTCCATTAATTTTTGAGTACGTGCACAAAAGCCGACGCAAACAACGCGGGACACGGATCGCGCATGTACGTACGTACGTACGTAACGTAGTTAACAGCAAGTATATTCCAGGCTTAACAGCTTGATACCACAAGCCATCAGGACTCTGAACACACATTAATATCAGAGCTCTCTTAAAATACCTCATTGCATATGCTCAAACTACCTCACACCTGCACTTTACATACCTACTGTCTACTGTTTACATCAGGCACACGCAAATGCACTAGTGTTAATACAATAACTGTAAATTCACCGTTCTTCCAATGGTGTCTTCCATTCTACATCTAACCTGTGCAGTATAATAATCATGTCCAATATTCATAATAATCATGTCATTAAGGTTTACATCCCCACCTTCAAATAGTACTGGAGAGTTGTGTATTTATTGTTCTGTCTATTTATTGTGATTGTTTTGTATTGTAATGTTCTTGCACTTTATTTGTTAAAAGCTGCTTAGATGCTGATGCTGCCAATGTGCCTTGAAAAACATACACTTAGCAATACCAAACATCCTGATTTTTACATTCCATTTCTACACTAAACATCACCTTCGTACTGTATTTATTCTGTTGCTTGTGTAGCCGATTGGGTTATTTTGCGTTGGATCCGCTTCCTGTATTTTTCGGGGAGTGTAGGTGGCGCTTCGGACACCATAGTTAGGGGGCGGGCCAGGATGGCGATACATTTGGGCGGGTGCTGGCAACCCATTGTGCCACCTTTACGTCTGTTCTGTTTCCTGGTGGCTGGTTTCAGTTTGGTGGCGTGGACCACGAGCTGGCTGTGGTAGCCGTGAGTGAACGAATATTTGTGCGAATTGGCCTGGTTTGTTGGGACGGTGAGACGGGGATAGCTTAGAGGTCCGAGTTCTTCTAAACGCCTGGTTTGTTGGGACAGTGAGACGGGGATAGCTTAGAGGTCCGAGTTCTTCTAAACGCCTGGTTTGTTGGGACAGTGAAGCTGGGGTAGCTTGGAGTTTCGACGTTCTTCTAAACGGTTAGCGCGCCGTTAGTTTCCCCTGGTGTTTGCCTGGTCTCCCACAAGACAGAAATTTCATTGGGTGGAACGGCACTAGCAAGCGTGCGTCTACGCCGCCATTTGGCTGCTGTTCTATCTGCTGCTGATTTTTTTCGTAAGAAGAGTTGTGTTGCTTGAGTGACTGTTTAGTGTGGAGAATGATGGTTATAATAATCATCGTGGTATGAGTGTTGTGTTTATCGTGTGTTTGGTTTGTATGGATTTTCCTTTTGTGTTCTTTTGGAGTCGAATTTTGTTTAATTGTTATTGTTTGTGTGTGTAGATAGTGATATATCAAATATATATGCATATATGGTTGTATGTATTTTTTGTTTTCGTTTGATGCATGTTTTTGGTTTAGTGTGGATCAGATTGTTCTCTTGTTTATTTTTCTTTCTATTGTGTCTTAAGTGAATTGACTATAGTATGACAGTGGGTGTGTGATTGTTATAGTGGTGTGTTAATGTGTGTGGGTAATGCTTGTGTTTGACATCTAAAGTGACTGTGGCCTTTGGTTAGTTTCTTTTTTTCTGTTATTTTGATTCCACTGAGTGTGGGGAGGTGACTTCCACCGTTGCTGTCTGGACATCAGATAAGTGGTTATCTTATACCAAGTAATAACTAAACTTCTTCGAGGTTGAATACAAAAAAAAGAAGAAAAGAAAAAGATTCTACTAATTGAAGTGATTTGTCTCTTCTTTCTGCTCTTGTTTTGTCTCCTCTTTTCTTCTACTCTTCTCGTTGGACAGGTGCAGTGGGACTCCAGCGAGTGGTGGGCCGACCCTTGGGTGTTGGAGTTGGGTTTTTTTTTTGTTGCACGATTTTCTTGGTGTCCTTAGTGGAATTGCCGTGGTTGGTGTGCATTGGTGATTTGTGTTTGTTTTTCAGATCCTGCCCCTTTTTATTTGTTGGTCCTGCCAATCGTGGTAAGCTCTCTGCCTTGTTTCCAGTCTTCTTTTCTTTAGTTCTTTATTTGTTTATTTAGAGGTCAGGTTGCTTGTGCTAACACTGGAGACTAGTTAGCACCTAGCGCTAGCAGTCGCTTTGATTGTGTGAGTGTTGCTCTTATGGTTACCTTGTATTTTAAGGAAAGTTGTCAATAAAATGTGTATTTGAATTCCTGTCTCTTGCCTCTGAAGTGTTGCGAGCCTGTGTTGTTTGATACATACGAGGGTTAAGTGTTGTACTGTCCTATGGAGGTTTATTTCCTCTATAGGTGGCGTAGTCGGTTTTACAACAGCCGTTGGCCTTCTTGGTTATGTACGAAAATTCATATTCAATTATGTTAGAAAAATCTAAGATTACGAGATTAAACTCGTAATATTTCGAGAATAAACTCGAACCTACGAGAATAAAGTCGAAATGTTACGAGAATAAAGTCGAAATATTACGAGAATAAAGTCGAAATGTTACGAGAATAAAGTCGAAATGTTATGAGAATAAAGTCGAAATGTTACGAGAATAAAGTGGAATTTTTACGTGAATGTTTAAGATATGTTCTGTACAAGCACGTCGTCTGCGCCAGTGAGTTATCTCTACGGAAGACCTTGCCAACATCAACCGTCAAAGGTAAGGTTTATTAAAAAGTTAAATGTAGTTTGATATAATTTGATTCGACTTTATTCTCGTAACATTTCGACTTTATTCTCGTAGTTTCGAGTTTATTCTCGAAATATTACGAGTTTAATCTCGCAATCTTAGATTTTTATTTTTTTTTAAGGTGGCACTTAGAATTTTTTTTTTTTTAAGGTGGCACTAAAACGCCGTCGTAGTTATGCCTCACAGATCTAATGGACATTAAAGCTATCAATAACATGGTTAAAAACAGAATAAATAGCTATTTAAAAAGTGGGATAAAAAGCGAGATGCAAAGAGAATAATTCATTTTTTATAAAATGTCATCATTTAAAATAATAGCAATATGGCAAGGTAATAAACAGTGTGAAAGTTCTATTTAAAACACAAACCTGTGACAAAAACAGAATTTCTCCAATCTGTAGAGCAGATTTCACTCTATGATTAAGTGTCCCTGTCATATCCAGAAGAGAGAGCTCTCGTCGCGGTACCTTCATTCTACATAAAGATGCCACAGAGTGAAGCGATATCTATTGGTTTCCTATCCTTTCAGGTATGAGAAATGTCTATAAATTGTAAAACTTTTACCAGTAAGTTAGTAAATGTTGTGCTGAGATTGTTTGAATATGTTAGCAAGCGTTTCTGATAACTGTGTTTATAAAATAACCTGTTGACGCGCTAAAAGAATTAGCATTGAGCTAGCGCCAGCAGTACGATGTATTTCCTGCGTAACGACGAGTGAAAGCACGCTGGGTGTTACATGTCTTAATTGCCAATTAACGTTTGGAAAACGTAAGGGATAATTCCTAAAGTACATCTGCATAAACAGAAAGTGTATAACACATGGCAATTGTTACACGATTGCGTTTATTTTGGTCAGTATGAATGTAAATCAGTGTACGGGTATGCAAGTGCTCGGGTTATAGTCAGTGTCAAAATACATGGTTAGCTTTACAGGTTATCTGAAATGTTGGAATGTTAAAATGTTATGTGTGTTTATTGAAATGTGTTACTGTATGTACTGACAGCAGTACTAGAAAGTATTTATATACTGTTAATATGGAGCAACCAAAATATTGCAGTCAGATTTCATTGGATTAAGGGAAATATATAATATTCTGTGTACTTCTTTGTATAAGTTACTGTAAAAGAAGGGGATGTGCTTCACTGGACTGTTCAGACACACATTTTGTATACGAGGAACATTTACAGAATTTCATGGATTTTAATGATTTAAAGACAGACTGCAACTGAAATAGAATGTAATGTCAATGGACCACTATTGTGCAAAATTGTTGCTTCCATTTGTTATGTCTTTCTACATTGATTCTACATAAAGATGCCGTAGAGTGAAGTCCGTGGGCGATATCTTTATTGGTTTCAGGGTGTGACACTTGTTTGCACCTTTGGTCCTGTTGAATTTTGAACCTTGTTGTGTACAGTAAGTGGATATTGGGATCGGCGTTCAACCTTTACACGAAAGCTAAGTTACAAACCTGAAAACTCCTTGTAACATTAAACATACTGAACGAACAACATGAAAGTTTTGCAGGCGTTTCTGCTTGTTATATTATTTCCTGCTGCTACCACAAAAGGTAAGAATTTTAAAAGTTAATCTTCATGGAAAATAAGTTGAGTGTTGTGTACTGTATCTTGAGACATATATGAGACCAAGCTGTCTTATAAATTTAAAATGAATAGTCATGTTGAATATTCGACTACATCAAGTAAGGCCGTGTCATCATTAAGATGACATTTTGATGTCATCGAAATCAGTTGTCGATTCGGGTTCCGTACCCGTTTTCGAAAGACAACATAAGGACTTGCAGGGCGACACACAGCATATTATACTACGCAACTGTAAAATTAAGAGTTACAATGATCAACCACTAAAATCAAAGAAACTTGCAGTAAGCCATATGAAAAATGAAGGGCTATTTATTTATCATAAATGAATAATTCAGGTATTAGTGTATGTGTCTGAACATATTCAGCGAATCACAACAGAACTTTCGATTACCGTATATGGGGTGTTAAATGACCGCAGTACCCATACTGCAGTTAAGCACCACAGGTGCAGTAATTTATCAGAAGAGGGCTAATCTATCCCAACCAGACTGTGAAAATGTCATAATTAAACATTGTATGTTTTGAAAGTATCAACATAAGAACAAATGAAATATTATAAGAATATGTTGTAACTGTTTAAACACTGTTAAAAGAGTAATTTGCAAAGTAAGGGCTCATGTGTTCAAATAATTTGGAGCAAAAATAAATTGCCTCTTATTGTAATCGCTGGTCTGGTTAAAAGGCAGTAATTGATTTTAAGCAGTAAACCAATTTTTATTGACTTTTACTGACTGATCTATTCAACTACAATTGTAATGAAAGTGATGCATTTTTATTTCGCTATATTTCCATTGACAAGATCTGTTTCTTGTTATATTTTGCGCCCAAATTCTGTTTTTAGTGGTCTGTGATATTGACAGAATAGGGTTTGAATGAATCATATCCATTTTATTTTTCTAACTTCACTTTCCTTTTCCTTGCAGGCACTCATTCTTTTGCAGTCTTTGTCGTTTACATAAAGGGAGATACACCATTTCCTGAATTTACTTTGGTATCGATGTTAGATGACATCACAGTTGGTTACTTTGATTCTGAGAAGAGGATATATGTTCCCAGAAGCAATAACGAATTGGAAGAAGATGGTGTGGTAGATCCAGATGTTTTTAAGACAATAACTTCCAACATGATTGCTGACCTTGAAAGAAGATGGTTATATGCAAAATTTGACTTAAACAATACCGACAGTGAGTGCAAATGTCAATATTAAAATGTATTTAAAATGCAAAATAGTACAGAAATCAGGTTACATGTAAAACTGAAAAATCAATTTGATAAGCTAAAACACTTCAAATATTTCATGTTTTAGGCATTCATGTGCAGCAAAGGATGGTAATGTGTGAATTGATGGACAATAACAAGCCTGGACCAATGATCACCAGGAATGCAATGCAAGGTTCCACAGTGGATGAGATGCATTTACATGAAAGCAAATATAGTTACCAAGGCATTTTTGATATCCCAGAATCAGGCCTCAAATATCACATGGATATAGCTCTCTGGCGTTATAACAATATCTACTATCCAGCCTGCATGAAAATACTTAGAGGTTACTTGGAAAAGAGAAGAGAGCAAGTGATGAGGAAAGGTAAATCATTTTTCTTCCACTTTTACTAAGCCATCCACTTTCACTTATATATGACTCTTTTGCTTTTCCTAACGTGTAATTTTCGTGTTTGTCTTCTGCTGTAAAACCCAGAGTAAGACTCATTCAGAAAACAGGCAGAGTTTCTGGACGTTTTGAGGTGAGCTGTCTGGCTACTGGTTTTTACCCTCGTCACCTCAACCTCACCCTCCTCAGGGACGGCCAACCTGTAGATGAGCACCTGATCACAGGAGGAGAGTTGCTGCCCAATGCAGACGGGACATACCAAATGCGGAAAAACCTGGAGCTCAGTGAAGAAGAAAGTAAACAGAGACACAAGTACTCCTGCTCTGCTGTCCATCTCAGCCTGGACAACAAACTGGATGTGCATTTGGGTACTGAACTTTAACTTTCTAATGCTAAAAGGATGAACGATAAAATATAAAAGAAAAGATAAAAGAACAGCTAATAATTTTAATTAATTTTCCTAAATTTGTGTTTCAGATTTTCATCCAGGGCAACCCATTGTAGTTCCCGCTATAATAACTTTAGCGTTGGTTTTGACTTTTGTGCTCATATGTTCTGTCTGCATAATATGCAAAAGAAGATCTACAGGTAAAACTGTAGCTATTTTTTTCAACATATTTTAGTCATAAAATAATCTTTTTGATATAATCTTAATTAGATATTAAGTAGAGATATGTTTTACATAATTAAACTCTTTCCCGATCTCCTCCTCCGTTAGCTTCCTCAAAAAGAGAATATGTGTCTGCCAACAGTAAGTATTGTTTTAATGATAACTGGTTGAACTCATTACTTTGTTTATTAGTGGTTTTCACTGAAACGAAAATAAATGTTTTTAATTCAGGAAATGATGTAATTGTCTTTTAATTATGCTTTCAGATCAAGAAGCAGAAGAGACATCACAGGACACAACCTCAGAGGAGAATGTTAGATGAATTTTTCATCAGCTTTGAATAATTTAATTAGTCAGTGACATAATATGGATCAGTGTGATTACTGCAACAGTAGCATTGTAAATCTTTTAACTTGTTAGTTTGTGTGTTTTTCTGATATTTAAATGTTTTACTGTATGGCTTCCTTGGCTTAAATTTGTTTTAACACAAATATATCCACCAATGAAAAGTAAATAGTAACATTTTATTAAGAAAATTGTAGAATCAAATATATACAAACATGTCTGTACAAAATATATTATCTAATAAATATGTACAAAAAATATATTATTGTAGTCCATAGCTCTTTTGGACAAAATAGCCCATCTCTAGTGGCTCCTTCACAGGAGTGCTTCCAGGTCACAGTGTGTGTAGCTTTGGCCATTATGACTGGGAAACTGTTGAGAAAGCAAAACACAGTTTCAGAAACAGTATTATCATGAACTTTAACATAATGCAATAATTATTGTTAATATTATAACTAACATAAGGATTATCAAAAAGATTTAAAAGAATACCTTATTACTTTTAGCACTTCAGTTATAAAATGAAGCTTACTGAAATGACTGAAATAGGAAATGAAAGCATCCTTACCATAGGGAATTGTGTGTCCATGTAGTAAGTGGAAGAAAACAAGTTTGTTTCCATCTGCTGTCCTGAAGTGTGGATCGTTGTTGGCTGCTGGCAGGTCTGACCGCTATAGTACACTTCATGCTGATGTCCGGTCTGACCCCATGCGTCTAAATTGACCTCTTGTTGAAGTGGATGTGAGATGGAGCAGCTCTGAGAGTTTCCGGCAGGTAAGACCTCCTCATCAAGACCCAGCTGGGCAGAAAGCTGAGAGATGTAGCGAATGGTGAGGCGTAGCGTCTCGATCTTGGTCAGGGTTTGTCCTGCAGGAGCGACAGATGTAGGCAGGTAGGTCCTCAGGTGATGGAGAGCTTTGGTCAAGTCCCTCATCCGAAGCTTCTCTCGTTCGCTGGCGCTCTGGCGCTTCTTGCCTGGGTTCTTGGACCTGGTTCGTCTCCTGAAGGTGAGAGGATCCGATCTTGGTTTCTCTTCGTTCTCTACTTCATATCCACCTCCCCACTGACGGGCAGGAGGGGAAAAGCTGGAGGAATCGATGGAGGAGGTGGGAGAGAGGCTGCTACAAGCACTGTAGTAACCTAAGTCTGTGCTGATGGACGACATGTCAAACTCAAAATGGGATTTGGAGTCCTGGATCAGGAGAGGACAGAAGTCAGAGGCCATGGCTGTGTCCAGAGATAGAGAGATGTCTCTCGTTCTGTGGCTGGTGAGTGAATGCTGGGGAAGCTGGAGCTCGTGGCCCAATATATCCTGGATTAGGAGGTGTGATGTGACACCTTCAGGGAGCTTCAGCATTTCAAAGCTTCAGAGTGGGCTCACACCAGAAGCAGGGGGTCTCTGGGAAAACTCACAGGCCTCTGAACACAGGTGGGAGGTGACAAAGGCGCAAAAACCTCTACTTATCTGAGGACAAGTTCAAGACTGGAGAAGAGGAAGAGCTTTAGCTGGGTGCACCAATAAATGTATTAGTGTCACTTACGTATTACTTTGAATGAAAGGAACATGGATTATACATTTTGGTTTCTCTCAGAACTTACGAGAAGTTCCATATTTTTTATTCCCTTTTCTATTGTGATATCTGTTGTGTTTGTGCAATATTAACACATTTCATAAGACTGAGGCATATGTTTGAGATCTTTAACTTTCGATCCAGACCTTAAGAATGGGGCAGTAATACACAAACAGTACAATGCTTCTAATGGGCCATAATGAGCGTACTCTGGGAGGGACACATATCTTGAGGAACTGACCAGCTGCAGGGTGAGAAGTCTTCACAGCTCTTTGTTTGCATAAGTGACCACTATGGGAACTCACAAAGCACATGTTTATTAGATCACATGACACACTAAGCAAGTTGTACAACATGATTTCAATCTGCTCTGTTACTTATAACTGTTAACATAACTTATAACTCGGTAGATTATGCTGGTCAGTTGGTTCGTTGCTGATGTATTTCACGTAATACTAATGAAACAAACAGAATGTAATGTTTAGGCAGATAGAGTAATTGTTTGTATTGGCTTATTTTTCACTTAACACTTTATTATTAACATCTTTAACCATTCATTTGATGACAAGATGTTACTGTTTTTCCTCTTATTTTTAACCCATCATTACACTATATTTAAGTCTGCAGAAAAAAAGGTCACTACATTAATAGTTTTTCCTGTGTGTTCCCAGTTGCTGTTTGGTGGTGGTAGGTGTGATGTAGCACTTAGGATTGTGGAGCAGCTCTCAGGAGATGGTTCCCAGGGCACAGCGTGCCAATTTTAGCTCCTTTCTGCCAGTCTGGGGTCAGTCATTTTTTCACATAGTCCATCAAGAGTTGTGGTCACAATTCTGGAAATATCTGCTGCTTATGTTCAGGTTCTAAATATAGATAAATCAGTATAAGTAACTAACAAGTAGCTATAAATATTCTGAACGGAAGGTTTTGTCTTATTTTCTTACTTTGTCTCTGATTCTTACTTGGTTTTTGTGTGTAAATAGATTATTTGTATATTCTGTGTATAAAGAAATGCTCAGAGAGCTCAAACCTTAGCTCATATGCTGTCTATTATACTGACAATAGCCAATCTTAGGAGATATTGATACTGGTAAATGAGGTTGGTCAGCATTGAAATACAATCAAGAAATTTAAATCTGGTAATATATTAACTTTTAGAAGCCTCATATTAAAACATGTTAGTGTGTTGGAAGATTTTCATAGACAACATACAAATGAACTTGAGAGCGGTCACTGTTACAGCTTTGAACACTTAAGCCTTCTGAAATTTTTTAAAATTGTGTATCACACTCTTTTTTAATTAATCAGAGCCTGTCTGTATAAGTGTGTGAGTGGAGTGAGAGAGAACTTAGCTAATAGTTATTTACTTAGTTTTGATCTAGTCTGATCAAAGGTTGATTAACAGAGCAATGCCAAGTGTTTTGCTGACCGGTGGATGCTTATTTGAGCTGAAGTCTAGTGTAAACCCGGCCGCTATTTGTTGACTCTCTACGTTACCACTTCAAATGCAGGTCCAGGCTGAGGGAGGCAGGCGTTTATCTTAAATTCCCCCAGTGTCCGGCACCTCGGCAGTCCACTGACAGGCACATGCTAGGACTTCCCCTAACGCATTAGTGGATTATTGAAATCAGGCTGCATGAAGGTCGGCCTTTTGATGGGATCAGACTGGGAGGTGTGAGGCTGCTGGGTTTGTTGACTCGAGCTCATTAGGAAGGAGGTTCCATCTGACGACTCACACACTTACCACCTAGGCCTGTGTGGACTGAAGCAGACGGAGAGGGAAGTGAAGAGTGGTAGTGCTGAAGCTCACAGTATAGCCTTTATAGCATTCTACTCTATAAATATAATTTTTATTCCAATGATCATATTCTGAGGGTTTCTAATTCTTCTGGAAGACCATAGACTTGTGTTTACTCAAATCATTCATAGATTGAGAAGCTCTGGTGCAGTTTCCTAAAAGATAGGTGTGGACTGGGTCTTCTTCCATATCATGAAAGATTCAAAATTATATGAAGTGGAACCTAGAATTGCACTTTAGCAGGCATGGTAAAAAGCTTGACTAGGCTAGACTAAATGGCAGGATTTGGACTTTTTTGAGATGCTATGGTCACACTAAAAGCAGAATTATGTGTCATTATAAAATAGGACATTCCCAACAAAAATATCAACCCCTGCCCACTTCTTTTGACTTCGCCACAGCGGATTGTTGTCTACATTTTCAACTGGCAGAGTTTTGTGCTGGATGCCTTTCCAGACAAAGCCCTCCGCATTAACAAATTTGAAATAGCAAAATAGCTTCCGTAGCCGGACATTGGTGTATTACAGTGTAAAAGACATGGTTTAAAAATTGCTTGCCTCCTTGTTTAGTTTTTGAGCGTGGTGACTCAACCCACTTTAAGGCCATTAATGTGCACATTCACATTTCAGAACTCCTTGTTATTTGATATTGCATTGGACGTTCTAAATGCTGTTTATGCTGTTTAATGGGGGTACATTCAAGTAATGTGGAAAAAATACATGAACCACTTTGTGCACTTCTGTATTGCTCATGCAGCAATGTTATAGACATTAAATATCCTGCAGCAATGTGCCTATTTGCTCAGTATTTAGGGCAGTGTGGTAAGTGGTGGGTTGGTGTGTTCAGTAGGATCTGGCTGGTTTTTCTCCCTGCAGAGAGGATGCTGGCTGTCTTGTTTGCATGTTATCTCTAAGAGTTTTGTCACTTCTTGGGGATGGTCACATTTGAATGTCAATGAGCAGAGGCTCAAAGACCCCCAGCGGAGACCTCAGCCACCTTAAAACATATTTGAAATAGAACTTAAAACTTAAACCTACTTAAGTTTTATCCAGAGTTTTTCCAACAATAATCATCCAAAAATACCTCAAAGGTGTTCTGAACGTCCTAGATTTAAGCATTAAGATTCATATATGATATTCTTTACAAAAACGGCACTATATTTATTGTAAAATCATGTTTTCATACTTTAAGCAGGTTGTGGTTCTAAACTGAGGTGCTTAATTCTTTAAGGTTCAACAGTTGAAGTTCCAATCATAATTGTGGTGATATATTTTCAATAAATTTGTATACTTTAAATTGAGCATTTTCTTTTCTTAATATAATATATTGTTTAATGTTGTGTTAAATGTGCTGTGAAGTAACAGCAGCGTTTGTGTGGCCAGTTCAACCCCTCACCACCAGAGGTCATTATCAGCTGGCATATAGCTCATTTCTATAACAATGTCTCTCACCTGTTCCTTACCGACTTAATATTTTATACCCTTTTTGAACACATTCTAATTACCAGGACTTGTTTACATTGAAGTGTTTGATTAAAAGGGACTTTTCTGTGTTTGGCTTTTCATACCTGCTTTCCTTTGAGATGTGCAATTCGACATTATCTACACACGTCAAATTTTTAATCTTGAGAATGTGATTTTTATCATTTGTGCATGCATTAAGATGCTTCTTTTTAACAGTCTTGCTGTATAGTCGTGACACAGGACTGTCCTTCTAATTGCAGATGACAATTGATTTTAACGTAAGTTTTTTTTTAGGAAGTTAGGACCTCAAAAATTGCTGCCTGACACCTTACATACCCAAGAATATACTTGAAAACTTGTGAATAATCTGCATTTTTCCCTAAATGTGAAGTTTCATTAGTGGACAATTTATTTTTCTCTTAGAACTTTTGGTATAACTTTAGCATTAATTTAGTTCAGAATTCCCACAACCATCAACACCAAAAGATGTTAATAAAACAAATAAAATATGTGTTCTTAAAACAAAAGATTAAAATATATTTCCAAATGAAACAGTACAAACTCATATTTTAAATGTGTTTATTATAAATATCAATAAATTAGGTTGTACAAAAAATTACAAATATATTATTAACATAGAAAATTATGTTAGAAAATAGAAAAGCAAAACTTTAAATTAAGATCTACTGAATACTGTACATATAAATCTACATAAGTAGACTCAGTTAAAGTGTGATGAAGTCCATTGGGCAGTTGACGTCCAGGATACTAATGTATTAGATCCAAAATTCTGGCATGTTCTCATAGCATACCACTTTGCTGTAGTCCTACAAAACAATGAAAAAACATACAGAAATTGATATTAGACATACAATTTCTAATTGCTAGCACGCATAAATAAATTGTGAAATAACTCAGTGCTAAACATTGTGAAATGTTTTTTTTTGGTGTGAACGTACCTGGTGTGAAGGTGCCGTGTCGGCATATAGTGGACCCTCCATTAAAGAGTCAAGGTTATTGGAACTGAAAAGTTGATCACAAACAGGGACCTCCATGCCAACCCCGTCTGAATGCTGCACTGCCACCCTGCTGTAGTGGCTCTGTGCCCTGTGTGCACTGTGCTGATACCCTGCATAGGTTGTTCCCCCATTTCCCATCCTCCATGCCTCTGGAACAGAGCTGTAATTGCAAATCCCAGTGTGAGAAGGTCTTAGCTCTTTCCTTTGGCGAAGGAATTCCTCTCCGAGGCCCAGCTGGGCAGAGAGGTGAGAGATGTAGCGGATGGCGAGGCGTAGTGTCTCAATCTTGGTCAGCGTTTGTCCAGCAGGAGCTACTGTCGGAGGCAGGTATGTCCTCAGGTGATGGAGAGCTTTGGTCAGGTCCCTCATCCGCAGTTTCTCCTTCTCACTGGCGTTCTGTCTCTGCTTGCTGGGGTTCTTAGACCGTGTTCTCCTTGGCCTTCCTCTGGAAATCAAATGATCTTCGCAAGAAGACGGAGAGGTGGACGACTTTGGATCACCATGTGGGGTTAAATGAAGTGAAGTTGGAAGATGGTGAGGCTGTGTGCATGGTGATACGTCCACACAGGGCAAAGGAGACGCGGCTTCTGGAGAGGAGGCGTTGTAGTGATCCGAATCGGAGCTGGGAGAATTCCAGCTGCTCTGTGTGCAGTAGCTGAGGAGATCCGACGACAGATCCATTCTTTGGGGCTTTCTGAGCTCTGAGTACTGGCCCAGAGCTGGCAGAGAGGGATTTTATACAATCCTGAAGACTCCGAGGTGTGAAGTGACACCTCTCCAGGCCTCACCAGCCCACTGCTGTCTGTCTCAGGCTGAAGCTTTGGGAGGGAGAGAGAGAGAGAGACCTCCAGTCCTGCGCTGGGAAACAAAAACACTGCTCTGACTCACTATAAGACGTGTGAATTTTTACCCCTCTGCCCATAACATATTCCACATCTACTGTTTTTTCCATTACCACTGCCTTTATTTTTAAAGACTCAAAAGACAGCTCCAAGAATACGAACAAAGCGTTTAATTAAACTAAAAAGTTAGAAAGTATATGAGTATATGTAATATCTTTATTATATCAGTGATCATTTTTTCAATCAGGAATGAATTGGTATTACCAACAAAGAGTAACTTAGGTAGGCCAGTGCTACGCTTTATGCTCAGTATACTGTGTATGATAAAAAATGTTATGCTTTTTCCTCTTAGCGTCCTTCAATAAGACACACAGGTTGTTGTAGACTGTATTTGTAGACTATTGACTATAGAGATCGAAATGATGGAACAATAGTAGTAGCATAATTGATATGACTAATATGAATGTACTGGCAAAATATATCAGCTTCTGAGATCAGTAAACTACTGTGTATTTACTACTATCCAGCAGGCTAGGGGTAGTGTCTGTGGTCACAATCCCACCACAGAGGTGTGAACCGTGACCTCCTACTGGTCAGATCAGGGCTGCCCTTTGTGTTGTGTGAACCAGTAATGAATGTTCTCACCAAACATGAAAATGACATAATGAAGCTCATTAAGTGTGATTAAGATCCATCAAGCTGTCCCTCAGATCAGTGTGATTCAAACCAGAGTTATCCCTTCTGCTTGCAAAATGGAATATACATGGAATTATTAGGGAATATTTTCTAAGATTTGACTCAGATCGAGTTGAAATTCTTGCTTAGTAGATCATAGATCCAATAGTCTGCTTCATAAGAAGTGTAACATTAAAAGTGCCTCTTTAAGTTTTTTAAAAATATATATTTTAAAAATCTTTAATAATGCATACATTCTGAGAAAGACCATTAACCATGTTGTGGGAATCTTCTCAAGATCTGGGCACGGTTTTGCACCTTAACGTGTCAACCAGTCAAGCCCAAAGTGCTAAAGTCGTGAGAACTAAGACAGGCAGGTGAAGGCATGAAAGACTTTTCGAACTCACGACCCCTCTCTGCCTTGGTCAGAAGGTAACCTCCTAACCTTTCAACCTTATTTGATGCAACTTGGTCAAATTTACATTATCTGTCTACCAAGTAGCATGTTGCAAATTGTAATTTCAGATTATCTGCAACATTTACATTTATATGTAAAGCTTTCGGCAGATGCTGCCAAAAGTAAAATACACAGGACACATGATTTTTTAATGCAGTAATGGACGGCATGCAATAGTGGAGTGTCAGCCGCCATAAAAAATCTCGGAATTCACATTTCCCACAATCTGACATGGAGTGTCACAGTCCAAAGGCAAAGTCATGTCTCTACCATCGTAGACAGCTGAGGCCATTTTGGGCTTCTCAAGTGATCCTAAAGACATTTTACTCTGGTGTTACAGAAAGTGTCTAAAACCTTCTCGTTTGGTCATAGCTGCTCACAGGACGTTAAGGGAATGTAAAGAAAGATTCAGGCAGCAGAACACTGGCTAATCTGCTTAAATCAGGCAAAACTTAGTATTAAGACTAAAACAGAAAGACTCTGTACTCAGGCTATAAGACTTCTAAATTAGGACATCTACAGATTTTAACTGTTCATAACTAACTGATATGTCAGAAACTCCACCTCTCTGTAACTCTGGCATTAAGACATTTATGTCTTGTGTCCATCAACCAGCAAACACTGCACTCATAATACATATATGATTGTCTCTATTACATTGTGTCACTGTTCAGATACTATTTAAAACTGTAATGTTTATTTGGGATATATTTTCTTTACATTTGTATTGTCTTAGTTTTAGCCTTTTCATAGATCTCTTTAAATCATTTCTCTTTGATGTTTTTGTGAAATTTGTCTCATGGCTGATTCAGTGCACATTTCACTACATACAGTACGTGACATATAAAGAATCTTGAATCTACTATAAACCTTTTTAATAATTATACGGATACATACGAACACACAAAGAATTACACTAATGTAAGAGATAGGGTAAAGAGGACCTCTGCCCGACCCCTTATGACCCTATATTCACCCTCAGAGCCCTGGACGTGTCAACATGGGCCCAGTTTTGGCACCTCGGAGGCTCAGGGGCGAGACAGCACCGGTGTGTCTGACCTCAGAACCCATAACCTTACAACACAACAAAATCACTACTCTCTCATGAACAATGCACACACTGGTAGGACTAACATTCATGCATCAAATTTACACTGTCACTGTTCTAATATAAGTTTATCTTGTTTAAACTTGTTTTAGTCATAGTTTGATTTTCTCATGGGAACTGTGACTGTCCTCCCTCCTCCCTCTGCAGCACGCAGCATTTTTCACACTCAGTGTAAAAAAAACAAACTGGGGTTTTCTGATTGACAAGCAGCGACTGCAAATCTTGCAGAACAAGACACTCGCCTGTAAGAAAAATATGTGTCATCCAGTAGGACGAAATGAATATATTTGAATAGTGCAAGACAATTCATCATTAAAAAATTTATGTAACTACAAACTAGTGTCCAAACTAGTGTTTACTCAATTATTCCTAACTGCACAGTGTTATAAAAAAAAAGCCTAGTACTTGTTTTCACTAGATTTCTTCTGATTTTGGTCTTGGACCTTAACCTGCTGGCTAAAATGATCCCAGCGCTTTAACTTAGCACTTGTGTTTGAATAAACAGCTGCTCCCGCTAGCGGTGTTCCAGACTGGCCGACCGGCCCACACACCCCAGGCTAACCCGGGTCAGCGATGGGACGCCTGAATGGGCTCTATGTCTAACACAAAAACCTCTCAACCAAGCGCAAGGGCTTTGGCCTCTGGGTCAGACTCGAGTGGCTTTTACACTTGCTTGCACAAACCCCAGGACACAGCGAACTGGCAAACGTAAGAGTAAGATGATCCACAGCCAAAACAAACAGCCTCCAAGAATAGCAGAATGTAGAACAGGAGGCAGATTAACATGGGATGATGAATTATACATACACTATTACTCTAGTTTACACCTCAATCAGCTAGTTAGCATTCATTTGTCTCGATTATTTTATTAGTTTAGTGAATTTATTATTTATTATTATAAAACTCAGTAGTAACCAGGATCTAAGTGAATGTTTGAGCTTCAAATAAAAGACATGATGATAAGATCACAATGTTGTATATTATAGAGATGGACCGATAACCCTTTTTTGTGTCCGATACCGATATCGATATTGTAAATTTGGATATCTGCCGATACCGATAAAAATCCGATAGTCTTTTTTTTTAAACATAAAATAATGCTTTAAAATGTCTGAATACATGACTGAGATTATTATAATGCTTAAGAAAATGCTTGATTTAAATACCGTTTTCCTAACTAAAGCAATGTAATAATTACATACATATATGCTAAATTATTTGTTTTCAAAAATTGTTCATTCAGACATATAAAAATTCCAAATATTCCAAAATGTTGGAAAATGTTTTTATGGATTTACTAATGTTTTAGTGACGGAACATCTCACAAATACTTTAACATGCAGAGGGATCAGGTCTGGTCTTGATCGCGCCACTGAAAACGTTGTGTGTCACTATTAAGGCACCGTGTGAAATACAAGCGGAGCTGCTCTAGCGAGTAAAATGAATTAAACCAAGCTTCGATTCTAGAAAACTTGACTAGAAAACCATTTTCTACAATAAAATTATTCGAGTTATTGGAACAGTGGTTTCAGCTCTACTTTACCGCAGTGCCACTTCCCATGCATAACGAATAGAGTGTACACACATTTACAGATCGGCTCCATAGAACGGCCCAATGCCACCGATACCCGATCCAGCCGTTTGAGCCCGTTATCGGACCGATACCGATCCACATATCGGATCGGCTACATCTCTAGTATATTATACTATTATATATTTTCTAAACTGTATACTTTCTAATCTTTATGATAAAATGCCCAGCCATAAAATTGTAATCCACAGCTGTCTTTACTTTGCAGTAAAATCACTTACATTCTTTTTTCTCTGACTAAAGGTAACATTTAAAATACTGTTCCTGCTTCATGGTGATAAATGTAGTAAGCATTCTTCTGAAAATTGGGTGTATTGTTTCTATAATCTTTACTTACTCTGAGTCATAGCCCCAAATCCCATAACATGAAGCTTTTAACCACTTGACAATTCTCCAATAAACACAACAATATTTTTAATAAACAAAAACAATAACTTTTAATGCTGTGTTAATGCTAAGATATAATTACTCCTAAGATACACAGCTAATGTTACCACAACCACAATTAACCACAAGACTGCTTCTGTAATGACATAAAGCATAACAATAAGTTATGAGTTAAGCTAATTAAAAGAAAATGTTTTTGTCTTGTACTTCTGTCCCCCGTGAACTTTCTCCTTTATGAGGGTCCTGTGCAGGAACACAATCCTGCCATCTTGTGGGGAATAAAATAATGATCAGATCCTGAATCTGAGAAGGTTAAGAGCATATAATGCAATCGATATAAACAATGAGGTGTGCAACATCCAAACTACTGTGTAAATCTAAAAATGCACTATAGTTATTAAATCTTTTTTAAAGCGGCAAACCAGCCCGTCTTTTAATTTATTAAAACTTTTTTGCTGTCCTGATAGTTGCTGTGGTCTTAAAACACCCATTATTATTATTATTATTATTATTATTATTATTATTATTATTATTATTATTATTATTATTATATCTAAATAATAACTTGCATTAAATAACATGAAATTATTAAAATCGCTCAGTGGAATATAGAAAACCAAACGGTGGATCTTAGAGCACATAAATATATTTATTTATTATTACAGTCACACATATAAACAAAAAAAAAACATTCATAAAGAAAGTGTATTCAAATCTTCATTCCTGTGACAACTGGATGGTATTCTGACATAAAAAAAAAAAAAAAAGACAAATAAAAATAACATGTCTTTCACCACAACACAAACACAAACTTAAAACCTACAATTCTGTATTGAGTGTACTGTACTGTGTGTTATTTTATTTGTTTTCAAGGGCTTATTACTGTAAAATTCATTAGAATGTTAAAGTTATTTTTGCAAATAAATATGAGTAAATACTGATTGCATTTTATTTACCTTCGGCGTATAATAAAGCCAATTTCTATAAACCAGTTTATTCAGTCAGGGGTGTCTAGTAAAATCACTCTGCCCAAATATGCCAATGTGGCTAACAGAGGATGAAAACTACGGGCTTTAAACCTAGGTTGTACCAAAAGTCAATAGCTGTGTTTGTTGTTAGCAACCTTAGCATCATTTAATATGGCAACGTGCAAACTGATGTGTAACGTGTGAGCCAGTGTAGATCAGTTGATCTAACCAGAACACTCACAGCAGTTCATATTCCAGTGAGCTTTTAAAAGCTCAGACTAAATAAAATGCTGGACTTAAGAACGTTGATAGCTAAAATCCATCCAGTTTTATTTACAATGAGACATACATTTGGCTGTTCGGAACGTTCGCTCGGTTGAGAACACAATGAAAATAAAAAGACACAAACGTCACTTGGCAAATAGCACACATGCAGCTCAGCCAACAGCCAGCACAGTTATGTGACCGTGTAAGAATATGACATAGTATTAACCATACAAACCTTTTTTATGTTTTAATCGTTTTTAAAGTGAGGGTATCACTAAATGTGTCAAGCTGAAATGCCCAGAGTTTAGGGAAAGAGTGCAAATAAAGACGTCAGAGAAATAAACACACAACAGACAACGGACACAGATGCTGATACGGTGAAACTGTGGTTACAGAAACTACATACGAGGGGGAAATCTGGAGCGAATCAGTTCAGTACTATCAAGCGCAAGTCAAACCGCACACTCGTCATTAACTACAGAAGAAAATCAAAACAGAGGAATGGACCTCCACCGACGACAGACTTTATCTTTAGAAACAAAAGGTCAGAGGCATTTGCGAGCACCAGGACCAGAGCACACATTCCATCAGCTGAACAATCACAGGACACTGAGGCAGAGAGGGCAGCTTACGGGCTTGTTCGCCGTGGCAGGACAAAAACGAATAAAAAAATCAAACGAAAAGTACCTGAATTCAACTTTCTAAACGATCGTGAAGTGGCTCAGCATTCTCTTATGGATGAAAACAAAGAGTTTTTCCAAAAGAAATGTGGCGGGGGTAATTTCATTATATCTGATCATGAGGCCATACTTTCAAATCACATTTTTTAGATGTTGATTTCTGGACTGCCACAAGACCTCAAGGAGATAAATGATCTAATTGGTTTGTGTAAAAAGTGCATATAATGCTGTGATTATGATGAAGTATAGAATTCTGCTTTTGGTCCTACAACACATTCTATGTGGGAATTTCTGACATTAACACTAGAGATA
Organism: Distichodus sexfasciatus; assembly: GCA_032718565.1. NCBI lineage: Eukaryota > Metazoa > Chordata > Actinopteri > Characiformes > Distichodontidae > Distichodus > Distichodus sexfasciatus. Next base: position 1,151,921 of record JAVGVS010000028.1, on the reverse strand, counting down.
GTGGATGAGAGGAGTGGACTGAGGGTCAGATAAGGAACGTTTAACATTGTGTTTCTCATTTATCAGTGAAATTATTCCAGCCTCGTTAAGATGCTGCCTGTTCCCTCCCTGTGTGAGTGTTTTTGTGTGTGTTTTAGGTGCAGACAGCTGGTCCTGAATATGTTCCTCTCCTTACAGCAGGACCTTCTCTCTGGTTTCGGGCAGTTTGAGAGCCACTAGTCCTCCACACACCAGCGCAGCACACGACAGCAGGATGGGGATCACTTTGGTGATGCCCACAAATGAGGCAAAGATGGAGCTTCCCAAGATGGCTGCCAGTTTACAGACGGCATTCAGGACTCCAAATGCTGTTGCTCTGTTAGATCAAAGAGAAAGTACAGCGATAATACGGGGACTACTGTGCTGCTAATTATGATGTCAAATATTCACACAAAGCTGCTCCCCTCTGTGATGTTTTATTTTTCAGCACAAGTTTAACTACAGGAGAAAATGATCATAATGATACCTTTTGGAGGCAGGGTAAAGCTCCACGGTGATGACCTCGATGCCGTTCCACGCCGCCACACTAACGCCACAGAATAGACATTGCCAGGCTATGATGGCCGCCTGACTGAAGCTCATGAACAGGAAGAATGTACAACCAGCCGAAATCAACATTGAGCCTCCTAGACACAGACACACACATACACCATAAACACAATCAAGAAAAAGACAACTCCAAACTTTATTTTTCATTTGAGTCAGGATTATATACAGGCAATGAAATTATCTCTGGGAAATGAGATTTGCCGACATTGCAGAATAGAAAATGAACCTTAAGTGACAAAACAGGTTTCTGCAAAACATTTTTCAATTTGGTTTGAAAGAACACCAATTGAGCTCTCCTCACCTATCATTTTGATTCTCCCGATTTTATCCATGAACAGAGCTGATATGATATTCCCAGGCAACACTGCCAGACTTCCCAAGAAGCTGACCAAGTAGATTAGAACATCATTCTCCTCCTCAAAGTTCAGGTGGCAGCCTTTCCTAGTGTGATAGAAACTTGTATTCTCCATCCTACAGTCGATGAACTTCTCCTCATAAAAGTCTGTGGAATTAATGTAGAACATTGTTAGAAACAAAATCATCCACTGGTATCAGATAAAACCAGCACCTGAGTCCAGCACCCACCAGTATGGAAGAAAACAGTGTTTCTAATGGTGCAGTTTTCAAAAAAGGTATCTATGGACCTGATGTCTTCAAAATAACAGTCCTCAAAGAGCGAGTCCTCAAACTTCACAGACTTCAACTCAATGTTGACAAACCTTAAAGAGATATGATGATAGAATAAAATATTGCATAGTCAGTAAACTCATATTAAATTCCTGCATAAAATTCTAAATAATACCAAGTTATATTAAGGAACATTAAGCGTGGCAGCAGTAAAGCAGTCTTATTTGAAAGCAAAGTAACAGGTATATGCCTGCAATAGTCAAGATGTAATGTATCAACAAGCAATGGGTAACAACAGATGCAAATTTAAGGTGTACTGAATCAAAGTTTTTTGCTGTTATGAAAGTTTCTGTATTTATCCTTAGACCTACTTAACTCTGTCTCTTTATTAAATGTGAATTAGTAAAGAGCACAAGTGTGAAATAATAGAGAAAAGCACACAGTGCACCACAACAAATCTGCATTTGACTCATCCATGAAGGAGCAGTGGGCAGCTTGGGAATGGTACCTTGCTCATGAGTACCTTTACCGGTCTGGAACTCCCTTTCGATCTCAGGGCCAATCTCCTAATTTGTACATTACCAACTGCCCAAACATTGCTTAACATTCCACTAGATGGCGTTGTACCGTTTTATTGTGAATAAATCAGCCTCCTGACTCAAAAGCACAAAGAAGGAAACCAGCCTAAACCTTCATCTAGAAATGCATTTACCTTCATTGATTATTAATAAGCTTTTAATAATTACCATGTAAGCCTTATTCCTGAGTGACAATAAATAAAATCGGATGGAGACCTCATTAGCTTACAATGAGGCTAATAAGGTCTCAACGTATTGTTTTAGTGGCTTTTCTGTCAGAAACAGCATAACTGACCTGCTTCAAAATCACAGGGTCTCCATTAGTTCTCACTTATTATTAACCACAGAAGCTGACGAATAAATACTGCTGGAGTGCCAATTAGCCATATGCTAATGCTGCACACATGATCACGGCCATCTTTATCCCAGGTCCATGAGCAAACCCATGCAATAATTAGCCATCTAATCCATGTAAATCAGTCAGCTATATTCTTTTGAGGTAGTGGTTATACATACTTGTCATTAATGTATTCTCCTTCTTTATGGACCTGGTTTTCTAGGGAGAAGTTGAAATGAAAACGTTCAACTCTCTCTCTGTGGAAAGTCTTCACTTTGGATTCATACTCCTCGTACTGCAGGTGCTTGATCATGTCGGGGAACCACACAGCCAGGCCGTAGTAACTAAACACACAAACAGGAATATTACAATTCTATTACAAAAACACATCAGAAACATGAGTAGAAAATTCTGAGACTTTCCTTATAATGGTCAGTGTAGACTAGATGTAAAAACAATGTTGAATCAGAACATTGCATTTCTATTGTAAAACTGGGTACTGAAATGAGTAAGAAAGCGCTTACTAAGTGAAATGCATTTTACTAAGACAACTATTATGGATTTTAATGTGATATTTTCATGATTGGAACTGCAGTTCCTGTCTTCTCCTGAATGTCTATGGTTTGTTTGCCCTAATATATTTGTCTGTTTTTTTTGTTTCTGTTTTTGTGTGCATGTTTTTATTTGGCTAGTTTCCCCTCTGTTTTGTTTTTCCTTCTTTATTTTAGGACATTTTAGGGTGGTTTCATTCTCTTTCTAACTTGTGCCTGTATTCTGTCTTGTTCCTCACCTTTCTAGCAGCATACATTACAAATATAGAAGTCAGTATTTCCCAGAGATGTTTTGTGCCTTGATAGCTGCTTGTTAAAGCCATTTCTAGCAACTTGGCATCATGCATGTCATTCCAACAGACATGGTACCAGAACTAATGAGGCCAGGAAAAAATGATACACTATTTTGAATTGTAGCACATTTTTCAGGTGAACAAACTCAGCGTCTGAAATGCATGAATATTAGCTCACCTGAATGCCATTGTGAACCAAATGATAGCCATGAGGAGAGTAGCAAGTCGAAACTCACGAGCCAAGAGAGTCATGACATTCTTTAATACCTGAAAATATAAAATACAATTAAACCATGTGTGCTGTAAAAAAGTACAACTCTTTATATGATGTTAAACCTAATAGCTCTCTAGTTTTGTCGTGTCTATTAATAACATCTTCTTCTTCATCTTCATTGTAGAGACGTTTACCAGCTTGACTAGAGTTGCTGTCCGCACCACCCATCTCTGAAAAGCTGTTCCGGTGGAACTCTGAATCTCAAAGAACTCATCCTCCTGGGTTTTTGGAGTCTTGATTTGAGACACCTTGTTAAGAAAGAGAGGGAGGTGTCACGCATTTGGTGGAAAAAACACTGTTTAATTTGATTTATATTATAGGTGTGACATAAGTGCACCATGGAAATGGGGCCTGCAGTACGAAAGGCTATGTTTTTGCTAACGCTTATGATAATATCCCAAATAAATCCTTTCAGCTGTGTGTTTCTTGGTTGCACTCACAGTGAAGACTCTCTCAGGTTCTCCTTTTGCTCTCCAGTTGGTGTCGTGAACCTGCTTCAGAATCATCCAGGCTTCATCATGTTTAGCGTGCTGAGAAAAACATACATTACAGGTTGTTATAAGATGTATGGTTGGCTCAGAGTAATGATCAGGAGGAAAATAACTTTCCTGCTTGCTCTGCTTCTATAGATATGACGTGACAGTTGCATTTCAGAAAATCTATCTGTCAGATGCAATACGTTCAGAGAGCAAGCTACCACTCGGGTGAAAATGAGTTTTTGAGCAGGTGGGCTTGACTTGACTTTTGATCCTGTACCTCCAGCAGGAATCGTGGACTCTCTGGCATGAACATGAGTCCAATAAGAGCAGCGATTGCAGGCAGAGCGCACACCAAAACAAACACGCGCCAACTGTGGAACTGGAACTCGGTGCCCATGCTGAAGCCCCAGCCTGCCAACGCACAAAGACAGAACAAACCGTGCTAACAAAAGATGATATGGTGTGAAAAGAGTTGCTATATACATAACTGACCACTGGTATTCCAGTAGAGGACTAGCACCAACTGTACAGGGTAACAGATGGGCTGTTCTTTTGAAACGGACACCAGGGAGGTGTAGCTACAGGGTAAGTTTTCTGACTGGTGAGGGGAGATTATTATATAAGATAATATTATTATAATAGGATAGCAGGTCAGTAGAGTACCGTATCGGGGAATGATGCCCCAGGCAGTGAAGGAGGCATAGATGCCACCCATCATCCAGAACATACAGAGCCAGCTGAGGTGCTCTCCTCTCTTATCCATCTGCAGGAACTCCGAGAAGTAGGAGTACACAATGGGCACAGAGCCGCCAATCCTGGGGTTCACACAAACACATAAGTTTAACTTTGTAATTTAATATCTTAATGTTACTTTTATACATCTATATATAAATGATCTGATAATAACCACTTTCTGGCAACATTGGAAAGGCTCAGGTTCAGATCTACAATACAATACAATATTAGATATAAAACAGAGTCATCTGAATTTTCTGCTTGTGTGTTTACTTGGTATAACAGCTGTCTGAGTTCCTTAAATAATGTATATAAAGCATACCTTCATACAAGCTGGCTCATCAATTATCAAACAACATTCCTTCAAAAACTGTTCAACCACCAGTATAAACCGACCCATATTCCTTGGATTTATGGCAATTAAGCATTTCATTACACAAAATACAGTAAAACTGAATTTGACAAATACAACTGGATGTTTTTGGTGTAATTGCAGTCTATACTTTTTGTTTATAGTATGAAGCAAGCAGCCCAAAGATTGATTTTTTGTTGCTGTGTGTGTTACCTGATCTGGGGTGAACAGGCCACATGCCCTCCCTGTGGATCTGAGCTATAATTACACTGACTGCAGAGCTGCAGGATGAAGCCATATGTCCTGACAGGCCTCACACTCACCAGGGTTTAGTCCCGTATCGGAGAGAGCAAGTAATTATCAGACAATTATCAGCCCTCCCACCTTCAACTTCAGTCTCTAGGACAGTCTGTGTCTGTCCTTCTCTCTCTCACTCTGATTCTCCATTTTTACAGTATAAAGAGTTCTTGTTTGGTGAGGAGGAATCCAGAACTTAGCATACAGCCATATTTATCATGCTTATTGTGTGACAAAAAGGTTTTTTAAAATGTGTTTATGTTTATTCATTGTCCTTAGAACTTACTTTTTTCTTTTTTGTTGGTGCAAATAAATGTACAGTAAGTGACAGGTTAATTTATCGGTGGATAAAACAAAAGCCTTCTTTGGAATGAAATCTAGGAATATGGAAGTCATTCTACATCCTCTCGTTTTCTCGTTCTTTCTCTCTTACCCAAGGCCAGAGAAGAGTCTGAAGAAGATGAAGAAGCCATAACTCTGGGCGAAGGAGGAGAGGAAGGCAGAGACACAGTTGATGGCCAAAGCGATGATCAGACACTTGCGTCGACCTACTTTGTCTGACATTCCACCCCATATGAATGCTCCAAACATCATTCCCAAGAAGACTATCAAGCCTGAAAACACACACACACATTTCCTTACACACTCATATACTGTATGTTTGGAATCTACCCGTCATACATAAAAATAAATCAGATTTTATTAAATATTAAACTGTACTACAGTAATTTAAAACAACAGTTGTCACCAGAAGTATTAAATGGCACACCCACGCAAATACACAAAGTAGCACCAGTTCGCCACAGTGGGGCGTCTCGTGGTTTGATTTGACAGTTAAAATGATCTTTTTGTACTTGACTGAGACATGGGACATAAAGCCTGCAGTTAAGTGAGTGATTATTTTGTCATTGTTAACACACCACAGCACAGCACACAGTGCACCACCACGAAATGTGACCTCTGCATTTGACCCATCCGTGAAGGATCAGTGAGCAGCTAACATGGGCAGTGCCCGGGGAGCAGTGCTTGGGGACGGTACCTTGCTCATGAGTACCTCAGTGGTAACTTTACTGGTCCTGGATTCAAACCTGTGACCTTGTGATCACAGGGTGAACACCCTACCGTTACGCCACCAACTGCCACATAAATAAATAAATACATAAATAAATGTGTTTTAAACACATATGGTCTATAAATACATTTAGAATTTTTGTCTATAGTGAAAACATCCTGTTTGGGTTGTTCCTCCTGGTGCCTAAGGTGAGGTGTGTGCCTATATGCTTATGAAAAATCTCATTATGACATTTCATTATAAAAGTGGCTCTGTACTTCCACATCGGCTCAGCATCAGCTGCCAGAGAGCTTTCAGTAAACCATCTCCACTAAGTTCACTTTCAGAAATGAAATGGCTTTTAATACCTAGACCAGCCTGTTTTTCAGAACTGTGGAGGTGCTAATCACAGCACAGCCATCCCTGGGTAAAAAAAAACTTCCTCTTCTTAGTTTGTTACAAGAAGAAAAGTTTGAGAATCTTAGCTCTAGCAATCATTAATCAACAGCCACTACTGGAAACTGTTCACAATGTGATCTAGACTTATTGAGGCACGTCTTAGTTGAATTCTTGAAATCACTCTGGTTATATGTAGCCGGCGGAAAATATATCAGTATTCATAAGTGTGAATCCCTGACGCAGAGCAGCGTTTTTCTCATTGAAAACCTCTGGGGTCATTTTTGAGAGTTCAGTAACACACATCTTTCCTTTGTTGAAATCAAACATCACACATATCAAGACCTGAAGCATATCTGTAAATTTGGCCTTCTGAAGTTGTAAGTTCTCTATCAATTGACTTTTACATGAGTGACGTTTTTGGTTTTGAACATAAAAATAACCAGAATAACATCAGATCACCATTTCCTTTGAATGTGTAAGTTCCGCAAATTATTATTGTATTCAGTCACAGTGTTTTGAAAACATTTCAAAACACTTTCATTTCTATGGATCCCCTAAACAGAGTGAGAAAAAAAAATCCCACAAGTTTTGTGTGTGCAGGAGATAATTTCCTATGCTCACGACATAATTTCACATGGGCACAGCATATTTTCTTGTATGTGAAAACATCTCATGCTTACACAAAAACATGTTGTGCTCACACAAAAACATCTTGTGCTTATGAGAAAACAGCTTGTGCTCACACAAAAACATCTCACGCTCACACAAAAACATCTCGTGCTCAGACAAAAACATCTTGTGCTCAGACAAAAACATCTCATGCTCACACAAAAACATCTCATGCTCAGACAAAAACATCTCATGCTCAGACAAAAACATCTCGTGCTCACACAAAAACATCTCATGCTCAGACAAAAACATCTTGTTCTCACACAAAAACATCTCATGCTCAGACAAAAACATCTCATGCTCACACAAAAACATCTCGTGCTCAGACAAAACATCTCGTGCTCACACAAAAACATCTCGTGCTCAGACAAAAACATCTCGTGCTCACACAAAAAATATCTCACGCTTACACAAAAACATCTCATGCTCAGACAAAAACATCTCATGCTCACACAAAAACATCTTGTGCTTATGAGAAAACTCCTGCACATGCAAAAACATTTTGCACCCAAGTGAAAACATGTCACACTCATGGGAAAAAATCTAATCATATCAAAGGATCAGTAAAAAATAAACACATGCAACACACACTTGTTTTTTTAGACAGCACTTAAAGACAACAGGGCAATTCAGTGTGTCATTAGGGAATAATAATAATAATAATAATAATAATTTTCACTTTCCAAAACCTTATTAATGTATGATGGGTAAAGAGTGTTGCCTAAAGCTGCTAATGTGACTAAGGAGGAATGAATGGTAGTGGGCCGTGAGTCACATGAGGGCATTTGGGCAATGCGCCCCTTTCACATGTGCCCTAAGCACCAGCCTGCAGCAGGAACCTCGTTCACCAGTGCCAGTCTTAATGAACAGCGGCAAGTGACTGGGCAGTAGATACAGGCACAGATGGCCATGCTGTGGGGGTGCGGTGGAAGAACAGAAAGAGAGAATAGGGAGAAATAGAGTGAGAGAGTGAACTGTGAGAGAGAAAGAGAAAACAGGGAGAGTGAATCAGCGTCCACCTTTTCCTCCTCTTCCGCTCTGCAGGACAGTCCTACCATACCTGGTCTCCCATTGGTCGTTCTTAATCCGGCCCAGCAGCACACACACACACAGTTGTGACGGGCTGAGGTGTCACAATTTTATTACAGTCCAGATTTACAAGACAGTTTTATCCCGCCTCTCACGCCAGGATGAGTCGTGGGGGGAGGAGCATGCTCGTGTTGTAAACCTGATCACGGTTTGATTACAGAAGCCAGGGGGCAATCTGGTAGAGCTGTCAGGTCGCTCACTTTCATCATAAAACTGGGGCTCAAAAGTTCCTGGAGTAGCTAGCGTTTAGGCAGAGCCATGGACAGCGGGGGGCAGAGGAAGGTTGAGGGGTGAGAAAAGCTCTGATTAGTATAAAGCTGGTGATTACAGTGAGAAGAAATGGAAACAGAGAGAAAAATGAAGGGGGAGTGGAAGTGAGAGAGGGAGTGAGAAAGGGTGCAAGGGAGGGAGGGCCTCAGGCTGCAAGCAGGATTATGTATCAAAGATGCAAGGTCAGGGGCGAGTCCATCGATCTGCCCAGGCCCTGCTGACTCGACTGTTCCCCCAGACAGCCAGAGAGGGGGCAGAAAACACTCACATTCTGACCACGTGCCTCTTCCACAGCCTCTCTCTCTCTCTCTCTCTTTCTTTATTGTTCTCAAGTTGAAGACCTCTTTCAATGGATTTTGTTCATGGAATAGAGAATCAAGAAAATTACTCACTGGAATCATGGAATCGGAGTCCATTTAAAGAGATATGGAACCAAAGTCAAGGCACTCAAACCTCCTTCACCACTAACACAAATTTCAACAAACTAATTTCCACTAACATTTATTCATTCATTCATTATCTGAACCATTTAATCCCAACCTGGGGTTGCGGGGGGAGCAAAGCCCATCCCGGGAACTTACGGGTGCAAGGCAGGGACCAACCCTGGGCAGGCACCAACACACTGCAGGGCACACATACTCTCACACAATCACAGTCTCACTCATACCTTACGGTGCCAATTTAGTGTCACCAATTAACCTACAGCGAACTGTGGGACTGTGGGAGGAAACTGGAGCACCGGGAGAAAACCCACGCCAACACGGGGAGAGCATGCAAACTCCACACAGAAAGGCCCTATGGCCGACCCAGACATCGAACCCAGGACCTTCTTGTTGTGAGGCGGCAGCGCTAACCTTTGAGCCGCCTTTCCACTAACATAACATTGCACTTATCAATCGATTAACTAGTGCAATCACAACAATTTCTGCTTTATGCTTACAGCAAGCACTAGCAAAATGTTGCGTTACTTTCACAAAATTAAACAGTAAGTTATACTGCCCTACACTATTCTCAGGTTTTGTTTAGTGTCCAGGTAACAGGGTGTATTAATCAGCATTTTTCCGCTCCAACACCTTTACCAGGTCCACAAAGGATCTGTATAGATTTGCTCATTGAGTTTAGAAGTGATGTTAAGAGTAATCACCAGGACTCCAGGCATCCAGGACCAGAGTAATGCCCCTCTAGTATCGACTCATCTGCCCAGCCCAGGGGGCACTGAGTACAACTGCAGGCATCGGCAAGCAAAACTTTACTGATGTGAAACCAAGTACGCGGAAATGGCAAATTAATCCTAACCATGGATGGTGCCATTAGCTAATTTGAAAGCATTTCTTATTTATGTTCTGCTTAAGTAGCTGCTGGCTAGTATTGAACGCCTGCCATCATCCGGCCATGTCCCAATTCACTAAATCACTCTGAGTAATTAGACTGAGACATGCTGCCAGTGTTTAAACGAGTGCATTTGTGCATTTGGACCACCACAATAGTAAGATTCAGAAAGTAAAGCTACTAAAATGTTTTCATCACTTTAAACCAGTTCGAAGGCCTTGGATATCAGCTTCTGGGCCAAATCCTGACAGCTGACGATCCATTCTTGCCTTGTTGGTGTTCAGAGTTGATCACAATTTGTAGGCTTCTTCTTATACACCTACTTTTTTAAACAGGCTTTAATGGGATTAGGAGCTGGGGAGTTTCAAATTATATGATCTATATCCTCTTTGTTGTCATTTTTGCTTTCTGACACAGTGCTTCATCATGCTAAAGAATTCATCGATCACCAAATTTTGCCTGTATTGGAGGACATTCGATACCGTTCTTTATTCACGGCTGTGTTTTTGGAAAGAACTATGAGTGAGCCCACTCCTTTGGATGAGAAGCAACTGCACACATGGATAATCTGAGGGTGCTTCACTGTTGGCACTGTTGCCTGTGGAACCTACAAAATGTTTATAATTATATTTTAGTGTACTGTAGAAACATGAAAAAAAATAATTTGAAACATCCTAAAGCAGGAAAGTTTTTAGACCAAATGTACTGCTCATTTAAACACTCACTGTAATTATTCTGAGTTGTTTAGTAAAATGGAACATGACTGGATGAAAGAAATTTGTGTCACTGTCAGAAGATTGCCCTGAATGTGTATTAAACACAATATTTGAACATTCACTCCTCAAACAATAGATGAACAACTTACCCAGCATGCCTTTCTCAGCATTGGACAAGCACATGTCCTTTTCAGCACTGGGCAGTGCCAAGGCCACCACGAAGCACTCCACGCTGTCTGCCATCAGGGCCATACCCAGCACCACGAACAGGGTCCACTGGAAGCGTCCATGTCCGCAGTCCTCCATGATGTCCTCGTACTGCTCGGCCAGCTCTTCATGCTCAGACACTGCGTCCACTGCTGCCCGGGCCTTGGCCCTCGCTGCCCGGCGAGCGGCTTTCACCTCATCCGGGTGAGGGATACCTTGGTACTCTCCCTCGTACATCTGATCGTCCTCGTCGTGGCCTTCTGTGACGTCGCTGGCGGCATCCTCCTCCTGGGGAGGGTAGTCGGTCTGGTAGCCGTAGCCGTCCTGACCACCTTCGCCGTAACTCCCGTAGCCATCGGGGTTGCCATGGTGATAAGCATTTTGGTAAGGGTCGGCCATTGTTGCAGTGAGTGATGTAGGAGGTTCCTAGTTAGAGTAATGAGGAACTATATGGACATTCTCCTCAGGTCCAACTCAGGGCTGATGCTGTCGCTGTTTCCAACTCCAGGTAAGTTCCAGCTTTTGGTTTACAACTGCTCAGTGGAAATCTGCTTTGTGTGTCTGCTGTTGTAGTGATGGCACATTACCTCAAACACACATGACACCTCATGCTGAACCTGTAAAACAACACAGTGACACAAACCAATCAAAATGTTATTGCAGGATTCCATATTTAAAGTGTTTTATGATGATGTTTCAGATATTTGAACTATGCCTGGTTGAAATAATTCAATCAAATTCAAATTTCTTGGTTTGATTATGGTTTATTCATTCATTGATTTTCTGAGCTGCATAAACCCTATCGTGGTCACGGGGACTGGAGCCTATCCCAGGACAATGGGCCGAGGTGGGAACACACTGCATGGCTCACAATCACACTCTCAGTTACACCTTAGGGGCCAATAAAAATTTGCCAATCAATTTGTAGCGCATGCTTTTGGACTGTGAGAAGAAACCAGAGCACCCGGAGAAAACCCACGCCAACATGGGGAGAGCATGCAGACACCACACAGAATGGCCCTATGTATGCATTGTAGAGCCATGAGTGGATAGATATTTAAATTGAAAAACTGAATCATAAACCAATGCAAAAACAATTTCGTGAAATGACATTCACACCCTATATTTAAATTATTAAAACAATAGTAAAAGTACAAGTAATGAAAAAATAAGTGTATTTGTTAAAATGTAATGATCTGTAATTATCTTTTGTATGTTACTTATCTATTCAGTAAGACAAAAACTAGCTCTTTCTGTAATTTCTGGCACATGAGCATTGAGTTACCCTCAACTATCAATACAAACGCTGTATGTCTCCTCTCTTAGCTAGTACATTATATTTGGTTTGTAACCCTTAAGGGTCCCATATTATACATTTTTCCACCAAGTTAAACTAAGTCTATGAGCTCCACTAAACATGTCTCTGAAGTAGTTTGCTAAAAATACCTCTCAGATTAGCCACTTCCACCTGCTTTTTACTCCTTTATTTCAGTCCCTTTCAGAACAGGCTGTTTCTCATTAATATTCCTAAATGCAAATGAGCTTCTGCTGCCCACGTCTCACTTCAGAACTGGGGTGTACACAGCACGGAGAGAGTTTACCTCACATGAAAATAATCGACATGGCTGTAGCTAACAGACCATCCATACAGCTGTACATGTTCAACACAACACTCTGGCGGCAGACTTCTTCACTGCGATTCCTACGCTGACGTTTATGAGAAAAAATGGTGGATCAGGAAGCGCTAGCAGTTCCAGGTAGGTGAGAAATCCAAAAAGCTGGTTTAAGCACACAATTTCTGACATTCGTAAATGAATACAACAACTTAAAGTGTGTGTAGAGGCAGTACAGACCCAAATGGATGTCCAAAGTGTTTTTTTCATTATATGGTAACATTTTTCTCCACTTTCACTTATTCCTTTCACAATGTGATTTGTTTCAAATATGCAACAATATGACAAAATCCAACTCTGCCGCTCCTTTTTTTTCTGACGAGGTGCCAATTTCACTCCTATGTAACATGTATGAAAAGTAATTATCAGGTGTTATTTGTATATTATGAAATGTAAACAGGTTGTGCTGTGTTTTTAAATGTTTTTCTGAACAGGCACATTTAATCACTCTTTCTTTTGTTACGCTCTTGCATGCATGTGGCTCTCTTTGTTTCTCCTGTATGGTAATTTTGCCTCAAATTTATTCTTAGTTAGTCCCAGTGTGATAAATGTAAAAATAATGCTAATGCTAATTTGAAACAAATGTGAAATCTCTACAAAATGACATGGTGTTTATTATCCTATTTTTTCTCACCAACATCTAGGCTAATGGGATTTCATTGCATTTCCTTTGTTTTAATGGGATTTTTGTAAGCGTGGCACGTAATGAATGGCTTTACATCTTCAGGCTGCGAGCGTTACTGATGAGGGTGAGATGTAGCTTTCTCCCAGGGCCTCTTTAACTGAGACATGTCTCGCTGCATGTGACCTGAGCAGATCTCTGGGATGCTCAAACACTGGACCAGCTCTGTTCTCACCTCAAACAGCAGTGACCGTGCCGCTGACAAGGCCGAGCCCAGATCACGCTTAATTGATATTGTTATGCTTCACCATGACTCTTACATTTATTAAGCTGCTCCTGGGAGAGCGTAAAGGTTCCCAGGCAAACAGAATTAGATTACAGCTGTCTGACTGTCAGAGCGCTTTCAGTGAACAAAGGGGTGTAGTTTCCTTTGGTAAGAGAAGAAATGCACTAGGGACTCTTTGTGAATAGTTAATTTGATTAATGTAATAATGTGGACTGTGCTAAAACATATGGTCATATCTATAAGATATTACAGCAATAAGAAGCTTTAATGCCTAGAGAGTAGTTAGAAGAGAACTGAAATGTGATGGAATCTCTCTCTCTCTCTCTCTCTCTCTCTCTCTGACTGTTTTTAACACCACATCTTTCACATTAGCAGCTCTGTTTCAGGCTGTTCTGTAAAATGAGCTCGGTTAGCAGTTCCTCTCCTCACCTCAGCAGAATTAAAGTCTATTGCTAACTTTTGCACACAAAACAAATAGTGCAGCATCACTGCAAGTGAATAGCCAGAATGAGTGACCTTCTGATGCTAGACTCTTCAACTTTGCCTCTGGAATATAAATACCTTCTATAAGTAAAAACTGTAGATATGTAGGAGAGGTTGTGCCATTAGTAATCTCAGCCATACATCTAAAAGACACATAGAGAAGAGAAACAGCATTTTTCTTGACAAAAAGGTGCAACACACAATACAGTCAGGACTGCAGCATTTCCAGACAATAACAACAATGGGGATAAAAAGGGTAAGGGATAAATATAGTTATTCATATACTATAGTGTATATATAAACACTACAGTTTCTTCAACTAGGTGACTATTTTGTAGTCACACCACTTCTCATACGCCTGGTCAGTGCTCCAGCATTTGGAAGTACAGAGCAGATTTGGGTGTTGCGTCATGCGTCATGGTTGGTTCTGTCTCTGAGAGCAGGCTTGTGTTTTGTGAGCACTTCAGCGTCTGCAGCAATGCGGCTCACGAGTTATGTCAAAGGCGAGTGAAGGTCAGGTTTTCATACACACTTGTCTTACAGTGGCTCGGCTGAACTCACAATGCCCAGATAAAGTTGTACCCTCAGTCTCAGTGTCCAGTGTGCTGGATTAATAATCCAGCAGAGGGTTTTATTCAGAAAAAGAATGACTGTAAATATTGTGAATCGATAGATAGATAGAGAGAGGGAGAGAGAAAGAGATCGTACATTACAAACTCTGAGGAAAGAAACCGCAATATGAGTGTGAGGAGGAAGACGACGAAGAAAATACTGCACCTCCTCACTCTATTTCTCTCTCTCCCACACACAAACACGCATACACACGAGCCTCCTCCACAGGACCTCATTTGCCAAATATTTTCACTTTTTTGTATTAGCATGAAATAATGTGTTATTCCTCATTCCCTTCATTAGCCACGACTCCACCTCCACTCGTACATCAAATACACACTCTCCTTCAGCCTGGGATCATGGTTGAATTGGTTGAACTGGAGCCAATTGAACATCTCACATACACACCCACGGGATCAGTGTTGAATGCTTTCTTCTCCATCATCACATCTACACATAACAATGCACTAGAACCATGTTCATGTTACTCATGGAACTGTAGTTTTAAAGTGTTCTTTAAAAAGCAAAGTTTCCTAAACAGTCCTTGCCTGGGACCATGAAGAATTAATAAATAAATGAATAAATAACTGAATGAATAGATCAGGTGTTTTCAACTGGTTCTGTCACAGGGACCACCCTTCAGACTTAGCAGTATTATACGGCTCACACAGGTTTGCAGAAAATAATAATAGAAACAATATATTTTTAATATTATTTTTTTATATCTACATTCAATTCATTACTCATAAAGGTGCCCAAATCATCTTCAACTGCAATCTTGAAAAATAAAATAAAATGAAATAATTTTTAAAAAGTGATAAAGAAACTGGATTGCAAGTCACTACCTGCATTGGCTCCATGGACCACCAGCTGAAAACCCCTGGAATGTCAAGTTTATGCAGCACTTTTCTAGTGAACCAAACCTCTCGCACAAGTAAAGATTTTTTATAAACAACATGTATCAAAGCTCCAACTCAAAATTCTACTTGAGTAAAAGTACTAAAGCCTAAGAAATGAAAAGTACTTGTGCTGATATTAGTAAAGGTAAGTTATTACGAGAAATACTTGACTAAAAATTCTTTTATTTCAACACTTACCCCCCAAAATGTAACAGGTAAGAATGGTCGTCATACTGAAATATGATAAAGATCATCACTGTTAATAATAATAATGAAGTAAAGAGTTGCTAATATTAATAACATTCACTACACTTAATCAAGTACTACACACCTCTATATTATATGGAATGTTCTTTGGTGTGGAAAAGAGGACCTTCAGACTTGGCAGCACCAAAGAAAAACTACAAGGTTCCACAGGATAATTCAGACAAACCATTAAGTAAAAATTAGATTGCCATATTTTAGCAAAGAAATGCAGCCACACTTATGTGGTCATGAAATAACAGTAATTTGTTGCTGGCCAAAAGAACATAATTGTACCATAAGGGAATGCAAGGAAACGTTGTCTGCAGAGAGGTAAAAAGATAGACAGACATAGACATGCTGGTGTATTATTAGCCTGCATGTAGAGCTGTAGGACAGACTGGTTTTGCTGAACAGTGATGTCTCTCATAGAACACAACTGCAGTATGCAGTGAAGGTTTGTTATCCTGATGGAAACATGACACAAAGTGTGAGAGCCTCCACCAACACCCTCACCCAGCACAGCTCCTATAAATGGAAAGAAAACGTCACAGAGTGCAACAGAGTGTGGCTTGTGTGTGTTCTGCTTCTTGTTTCTGTAAATGGAGACAGGTGAAAGGCCTGCTCATACAAGGTTGCTCTTTATCCTCCAGTCGAAGAATGCTTTGCACCAGGCAGGTCAGGACACCAGTTCACTGTAAAGGAGAATCCTCCTCAGAATCAAGCATTTTCACGTGGTTAACTCACGTCACATTGCTCTGCAACAAGTGAATATTAATTGCACAGCTTCATTTAGAGGAGAAAAGCCAAACCCATCAGTGAGATCAAGGGCATCCAATGGACTAAAGGGAATGATAAAGGGAAAAATTATATGAAATGATCAAATGTTCCAAAACTACACAACAGAAGGTTCTGCAGAGCACTAATGAAGAAGCAGTTTTTCTTAGAGTGTACTTTAATCATAAATTGGCTGAGAAGAATGCAAAATGTGTTGGTGGCCTGCTGGTAGGACACTCGCCTGTGGACCAAGAGATTGTGGGTTCGAATCCGACCTCTGGAGTTACCAATACTGGGTCCCTGAGCAAGACCCTTTACCCTAAGTTGCTCTCAGGGGAACTGTCCCTGAAATTAGGAAATGTAAGTCGCTCTGGATGAGAGCGTCTGCTAAAAATGCTGTAAATGTAAAATGTACTCTATTAATGAAAGAGAGTAATAGAGAGAAGCGCCATGGCTTCACATGAAGTGGGAAGAGGGTGATTCACCAACCTGCTATTTATGCCACAATAAGATTGCTAACTGCAAAATGAAATGATAAGAGCTGCTACTTGGAGTTGCTACTCAGTAATATTGGGCACTTGACTGCGTTAACTTAAATGGCAATGATACATTATGACTAAAAGGTGATTAAAATGGTAATGACTTTTACTGATTAAAACTAAACTAAAACTAGATGAATAGAAATGACCAAAATGTGAGTAAAATTAAGAAGCATTTCCATCGAAACACTAAGACTAAGTCTAAAGTAAAAGCCAAAATGACCTCTTGACTGTTGATGGTCTCTGTTTAGACCTTGCCGTTTGTGTGGATGTAAGTGGTAGCTTGGGGTGAAATCTTCCCCCATGCAAGGTACACGATACTGTTCCCTGCACCTTCATCAGTGATAACAGACTTCATTACCCAGCACATGACCCACCAACGTCAGTCATTATCACAACTTCCAGTGTTCATCTGATAGGTTACACGGGGCATAATCAAAGCACGGCTGATCGTAATTAGTGTGTAACAAACCCCAGAGCTCGATGGGTTTGGGAGTGTTGCAGTGTGAGGTTTTGTATTTAAGGTGCAGAAGTGTGTGAGCATTACTCATGTATCTGGGCTATGTTCAGTCCCTCCCTGGGTACCTCATGCTCACACACACGCACATACACACACTGCAGATTTACACACAAATCTGGGTCACGTTTCACTGCCATCTGCTTACAGTGTTTCTGCTTTTAAAAACAACCTTATGCTAGAATGTGTGGAAGCTGTGTGCAGTGAGAGATGTTAATATAGATGGTGGGCTATTAAAGGAAACGGGTGAATATTACAGCTCGCACTGATGGAAGGGAAGCATCTTTTATGTGAGGGCTTTATGAGATTATTTTACAAGTAAAAAAAAAAAAAATCAAATTAACTTTCTGAATATTATTTTTCTAACATAAGAAAGTTTAAAAGTTCAGGAAATATGAAAATATAGGAAATAACAATGTATTAAAAAGTCAAATAATTACTAAATACAGGATTTAAAACATTTATGAATAAAAACAAAATGATAGAGATATGTTTTACTGTATTGTTATTCTGTTGTATAGCAAATGCTTGTGTGTTTTTTAGATGTACTGTTATAATGGTCTTTATAAAAGTGCATGGTGATCTCTAAACTATCAACAAAAATAACTTAAGGAATTCATAGATAAACCCAAAATAAGGAACAATTTAAAAACCTTAAACCTGTAATGTGCTCCTTCTGCCTTGTGTGACTGAATATTCAAGTACTTGTATTATGTTGTGATATGCTTTGTTTTAGTTTTTTTTTTAAATTATTATTATTTTATTTTCCCCATGTCCTGTCCCGGTGCATTAGACAAACAGAATGTGTGGTCTGATTGCCTTGTATAGTCTGGGAAGATTTGTTCTGCAGAGGAGGAGTGTGTAAATCTCCTCCTATTGCATACTGTAGATTTATTCCGACAAAGCACATTAAGTATGGACAGGAAAGAGAACAATGAGTGAGAGACAGAGGGGGCAGGGGGGAAGAACAACAACAACAATAATAATAATAATAATGAAACAAACAACAAAAACAAAGCAAAAAGAAAGAAAAAAAGAGATTTAAAAAATATTATTATTATTATTATTATTATTATTATTATTATTATTATTAATAATAATAATAATAATAATAATAATGTGTACCTTGTATTATAACATATTTATGTACATATAATATTTTACCTAAACATACTGATATTATAATATTAATAATAATAATGACGCTGATTTATA
>JAVGVS010000028.1:1015000-1132194 GCA_032718565.1 Distichodus sexfasciatus | reverse complement strand
ATTATGTTGTGATATGCTTTGTTTTAGTTTTTTTTTTAAATTATTATTATTTTATTTTCCCCATGTCCTGTCCCGGTGCATTAGACAAACAGAATGTGTGGTCTGATTGCCTTGTATAGTCTGGGAAGATTTGTTCTGCAGAGGAGGAGTGTGTAAATCTCCTCCTATTGCATACTGTAGATTTATTCCGACAAAGCACATTAAGTATGGACAGGAAAGAGAACAATGAGTGAGAGACAGAGGGGGCAGGGGGGAAGAACAACAACAACAATAATAATAATAATAATGAAACAAACAACAAAAACAAAGCAAAAAGAAAGAAAAAAAGAGATTTAAAAAATATTATTATTATTATTATTATTATTATTATTATTATTATTATTAATAATAATAATAATAATAATAATAATGTGTACCTTGTATTATAACATATTTATGTACATATAATATTTTACCTAAACATACTGATATTATAATATTAATAATAATAATGACGCTGATTTATAAATAGCTAAACATACCTTAATAATAGCCTCATTTATTTTCCTCTGTGTGTGTGTGTGTGTGTGAGCTGATTTGTCAATTGAAATTTTGTTTTAGTTAAGATGTTTTAGTAAGACTAAGCATTGCAGAAATCTAGGAACTGGATGGCAGAGGCACAGGCGAGAATTTCTTAGCATCTTGTACATAGGAGTTAATATCGCAACATCTCACTTTTTTTTTTTTTTTTAATTTTAGATAAAGAACATCTCTATACTTTCAGATTTTTATGAATACTGCAATTGTGTTGCAGTAGGTTGGTGATACTGAATGATCAGGACCTGAAGATGAATTGGAAACTTTTATCTCATCATTCCAGATGGTCACTACATCTACATATCTGGCCAAATACAATGGCACCATCAAACCTGTGTTTCAGCCATATAGAGGTAAAAGTAAAGCTCTTCTGGGTTTTATAATACCAATGACCACGTCCAGTAGCCTATATATCCAGCTGCAGTCTCAACCTGATTCCACCGTGTGTTCACTTGACTTAATGTGATGAGCTGCCAGGGCATGGCTAAAGACTATATGTAATTATATGTCATTTTTATGGTAATTGAATATAAATGTGGAGAGAAAAATAAACTTTCCATCTAAAGATATTTATTATCCATATCCAACTGAAACCTGAAAAACCATATTACTCTGGGAAAGATCTTGTATGTATCTTGTATTGACATACAGATGTTCCACATGTAGAAAAAATCTACATCCCACATGCAAAGTAAACATATCAATTTCTCTAGTTATTATACAGAATATGTACAGTCTGACTGTTAAGATAAGTCAAACGTTTAGTCATTTTTAAGTCAGTACCATTCTGTTGGTTTTCGCTGTTTGGAATAAAGTACTACTCATGTCTATCAAAATATATTAGAGTTTGTACAAGCATTGTGCTCTAACAGGGATTAGGGTTAATCCCCATACCGTTACAGGTTCATGTGCAGCTCTGATTCCACTGTTCCACTGTTCATGTTTTAAACTAGAGCAGTGTGTAAAGAAGTCCCCTTGACCTGGAGAACATCACCTATTCCAAGTTGAATATGCCCACATAAACCTCTATACTTCTTTATGATGATTGTCCTGATTTTGAGGTTATTCAAGTTGATCTAGGGTCCAAAACTCAGTTTAAATGGTTGTACCAGTTGGATTGATAGCAAAACCATCTTAACGGGTTTGAAACAGTTCAACACACATTTTAAAAAGTGTTTCTCAGTTCTGTAGCATCTAACTCCATGTATCTATGTTTTTAAAAATGTCTTTTTACGGGTCAGTCAACAAAAAACACTAATCAAAGAGATGTCAGTTCAAACACTCCTTTCTAGGCCACGGCCTTAAAGGCCATATTTGTGAGAGGTTTGTTTTGGCCTGGTGGAAAGAAACTGAATTTTAAAGATGTGCAAGCCATAAAGCCATATTTCAAGGAGTACTTTACCCAAAAATGCCAAACAAAATATTGATTTTTAGTGTCATTAGTATAAAACGTGTACATCATTAGGTAACCAAAAGTTGCTCCCTCCAGTTTGGAAATGAAAGTTGGTCTGGATCATCTAATAAATGCCATGAATATAAATGTTCTAATCTAATATTTTACTGTCTAAGTATTGTGTGTAGATGATTTTATACTGATGTTTTTTCACAACAGGCCTGAATTACTGTGAAAATTCGTTTCAACCCCTAACAGACTGTGGACTGACAATCCTCAAATAGTCTCCAATCAAATACATTTTCAGTAAACTAAATGCTGACTCTGCTGAAATTTTGAAGAAGGTTCTGTATCAGTACGATATACTATATCTCCTACAGTCCTTTACATACTGTTTTGTACATCATGCTCCATTACCTACTAAAATAGCCCGGCAGGCACTGTCAGGCCTAAAACTTTTAGTTCCACAAAACTGTGCACAATAACGGCAGATCACAAGGGAGGGACAAACAGAGAGAGAAAAAGAAGGGTGGGGGATGGTGGAGTTGAGATGGAGGGAGGTAAATCAGAGATCTAGTGTGGTCAGAACAGATGAGGGCTGCCATTTAATCCTGCTTAACACTGCGGAAATTTCATTCTGCCCACATGCAGCAGAAAGCTTTGGATTTCTCTCTCTCTGCCTCTTTAGAGAGAGAGAGAGAGAGAGAGAGTGAGAAAAAGCAGGGAAAACTGTGACTTGACACCCCTTCATCACCTGATTTCATTATTCCCACCGCGAGGAGATGGCAGTGGCAGGCGAGGCTCAGTGCTGATAAACCAGATTGAGATGGTTGGTCGGACTCTACGTTCTGATTGTCCAGGTAGAGGAGGAAATGAGTGACCGGTGTAATGACCAAAAGCTTCTCTCATCACTCTGTTTTGGCTGCTTTATCTGAGGGCCTTTATGAGATTTTGGTAGGAGTGAGAGAGACGCCCACAAACAGCTTTCAGTTCTGAGATGGCACACACAAACGTTATAAGCAAACTAATATCTCTTCATCTTTCTATCTGTATATATAGTGATCTAATCATCATATGTTTATTATGAAAACTGATCCATTACAACTTGGGAAATATCTGATTTCATCACATTCATAATGAAAATAATTCAATGCTGTTGTTTGGTTCAGCGGTGGTGCTGCTACATTTTGGGGCTTTTAATGTTTGTCACCACTCTCTCTCTTTCTCTTAAAAGTGCTGGACCAATTTCATAATTTTATTAAGTGCATACAGTGCTGGGTGATGCAGGACTTTTCATACAGTAATAACACCAAGGGAATTATTGGGAGTTTCATGCATCTGCTGTCTCAGTATGGGGTCTGTCAGCCTGCCAGAGTTGTGTCTTTGTGTGTGTGTTTGTTCTATTCTGATACAACAGACAGCCTGAGACTTAGGGACATTTTAATGTGTCAATGTAATGTCAAACAGTCTGCTCAGACAGGATCGCAAGTTGCATTATTTTGCATACACACACACACACACGTACACACGAACAAACACACAGAGTTACACTTATAAATGTTCAGCCCACACACCTGTAGGAGATATAAAAGAGGTCTATTAAACAAGACTATGAAGTTATGTTCAGCAATATCTACTATGCTCAACAGAACACACACACACACAGAATAGTTCTGTCATACAAATTTATGGGCATTACTTCATGGCATTGCAGGAGACATAAAATTGGTCTCACTACACAGTAGCATAGTAACCTTCTTTCCAGTGTAATGTGCTAACTCCATTCAACCCCTCACGTCTTCCCCCCACACCACACTACTGAACCTCACTCCAACCACACCTCCACCCCACCACTACACCAATCTGCCATTCTAAACCATACTTCCCCCCCAAATCTAATCTTCCCCTCTATACCCAAAGATACCACACCCTTTCAACCCAACTGCACTCCATTTCACCCTACCTCACTATCCTCACGCCACTCTACCTCACCCTACTCTAATTTGCCCCACCCACTCTTTGCCACATCACATTAACAACACCTGTTCTACTCCTTCCAGCACCAAACTACTACTACTGTAACCCTGCCCACAATCCCATTCTACTCAGCCCAACCCAACCCCAAATCACACTTCTTCTCCTCAACTTCCCCCTCTACTCCACCCCTATGTTGCACTAACCTATTCAGTTTTACCTAACTTCAACCTTGCCTAATCAACCACACCCTGCTGTACCTCATCCAACTCTAAATTTCTACACTTGACCAACCCTTCTATATACACCCCAATCTACACAGTCTTATCCAACTCCACTTCACCCCTCCAAATAAAACTCCACCCATTGTTCCCCACATCACATTAACAACTCCCACAATGCGCCATCCAGCTCCAACCTACTACTCTCTACTGTAACCCTGCCGACAACTCCATCCTACTCCAGCCAATCCAACCCCACACCACTCTGTTCTTCTCCTAATTACCTACTGCAAATTGCCCCCTTCACCCCACCCAACCTACACAGCGTTACCCAATTCCAACCTTCCCCAGTTAACATCACCTTTTAAGACCGCAACAAAAACCCTAACCTTTGCCACTCTACCCAACCGTTCACACACCTCTGCTCCCCTCTCAGCCCTACTGCACTCCACTTCAGCGTAACCCCCTCCTCATTACACTCAACTTCACCCTAACCCATGTAATGCAACAAAACCCCACCCATTCTTCCCCACATCACATTAACAATGACCACTCTATGCCTTCCGTCACTGAAGTTACTACTCTACTATAATTCTGCTGACAACTCCATGCTACTCGACCTAACCCCACATAACTGTCACAAGTCCTACTCCACCCAACCCTACCTCACTCCACTGTTCATCACCCTACCCAAGCCCTCACACTACTCTACCTTACCGGAACCCATACCACAAAACCCCACCTACTCCTCCCCACATCACCCTGACAATGACCACTCTACTCCTTTCAGCCCTGACCAACTACTACTGTAATCTTGCCTATCCCACTCAACCCAACTGAACCCCACACTACTCTCCTTCTCCTTAGCTCCCTCCTCCTCCCCTTCCACACTACCCCACGCCCTGTAACCTACTCAGTTTTACCAAATGCACCTACTTACCTCACCCTACTACACTTTCTACTTTTGTTCACTCCCACCCACTCTTCCATACATCAAATTAACAATGCCCACTATACTCTCTCCAGTCCCAACCTACAACGCTGTACTGTAACCCAGCCCTCAACACCATTATCTCCATCCAACCGCACACCACTTTTCTTCACCTCAGTTCTATCCTTCTCCAGACCTTCCCTCTCCAGCCCATCCCACCCTAGAACCATTTATCATATTGAGCTGCTGTTACATCAGTCAACCCTGTCATACCGGTCTGCTGCAGTGTCTGTTCGGCCTTCTCCTAATAACAGCACAGATATTTCCGCAAGTCTTGGTTGTTCTAATGGCCTTTAGCTCACAGAGGCCTCAATTAAGAACAGATTGAGCACTATTGATTTGGGGGAGGTGATAAAGGTGAAGCTGTGTTCATCTTCCTCCAGCACAGACGATGGCTCCAACAGACCACAGGTTTCCTCTAATGGAAGTCTAACTGAAATACAGGAATTTCTGAGACACTCCAATTTCAACTGCAGTACTATATTCCACAGAAGTGCAGTACCTTGTGGACATTTAGGAATTTGATATAATAACATTAATGTGGTGTCTAGAAGTGTTTAACAATTCAATGTTACCACAGATTCAAAATAGGTGTTACAATAGAAGATAATAGGAGATAAACTCTTTTCTTTCTAGTGCTCTTTCCTAACTGAATTGCAGTGAAACAGTTTTTAATTCCAAAAATGTGCTTACAAATATGAAGCATAAAAGAGGTTCTAAGGCAGAAACAGGACGATTTGTAAACCAAAACGAGTGCAGTTAACCATCTGCTGTGATCTGTCATCCAAATGTGGCACTTGTTCTGCCAGTCTTCCCTTAAAGGTACTCATTTAAAGCATGCTAAAAGGCTTGTCTGTTCTCACTGTGAGGAATCTTGTAATGTGTTTAATTCATTATCAACAGCAGGTGAAATCTAAATGGATGAAAAGGTTTGCCTTGTCACTAACATACTAATCACTAACCTAGTAAACCAACACTGAACCAGGATTTAGACTAGGTGTCTATAATAGATGGGTCTGGACTCCACTAATCCACAACTAGACTACAACTGATAGGTTTAGACTTTACCATCTGCATTAAACTGGGCCTTTTTTGCTTTTAACTTCACAATCATTCAAAGGATTTAAACAATGTTCACTGCAAATACTACAAAAGTAAGTGACATTACTTTAATCATATTTTAATAACTAAATTAATATATTAATGCATTCACTAACCATCAACGCACTAGGAAATACCAAAGCACTTACTGTAACAATCTTAATGAATAAGCATTAGTAAGTTATTACTAAATTATTACTAATATCACTAATACATTAGTAACACATTTAACAAGTTAAGTGGTATTAATCTTGGAAATTTCCATCTTGAATTAATGAAACTCTAGTAAGTTACTTGTCACGTTTCACTTTGCCTTCCTTTTTAAAATGGTATTTCATAAATATGTTATATATTAAGCCAATTCACCTCAACACAGCTCACTATAAAGTCTACCTGTGTCAGGTCACAAAAGGGCTCAAACATTACCTGAATCTGTCACAAATGCAGAAAGAACATGATAAAATATCGGGACTGCACCAGATCTGCCTGATACCTACAAAACCTGAAGAGTTCCTCTGGTACCTTAATGTACTGATCCTGATCCTGCCACATATTCCTGCCAGACCTTTAAAGCTAACAGTTGGCCTAACCACACCTCCGCAGGAGTATTTCTGCCCGCTGCTATTCATGGAAGATGCAGCACTGCTGGTGGAATGGCGCTCGTCGAACTGTATTAGCAATTCAATACGGTGAGGCGGTTTATGACACCTGCCACATTTTTGAGAAGAGAGAGAGAGAGAGAAAGAGAAACATGCAACATTTAGGCTCATGCAAATATAGCTGTCATGGAGGAAGATTTAGACAAAGTAAAGACAGAAGAGGGCTGAAGGCAGTAGAGAGTGAAGGAGAGTGAGAATAAGAAAAGGCGAGAAAAAGAGGCAGAGCTTGCGTGTGTGTGTGTGTGTTCCTTTAAAGAGCAGCATATGAAAGTTTTATTCTGGAGGCCATGCTGAGCTGCACTGTGTTCTCTCTTTCTCTCTCCAGGGACTCCAGAAAAGGCTTCCTCACATCCTCACATTACAAAGCGACTGCAGCGTTGCGTCATTAGCGTGGTCTACCTGTCAACGCGGCTGCGACCTTCAGAGAAACTGTTTATACATCCCTAACAGACAGAATGCGACTATGACAGGCAGACGGTCCACTTCACCATGAAAGAGCAGGACTTGATATACCAAAACTGACACATACAGACACTCACGCTGCAGTTTCAGTTTTCTCTCAGGCTTCGGCGACGTGATTTTATTGGACACGTACATTGCAGCTTAATTGCATCACAACTTTAAAAAGCAAAAACTGATGCCAGTGCTGAGACATGTCACGGAAAAGGAAGCCATTACACAGAGAGAACTATCTGAAATAAAAGCTATTTTATAAAGATAAGACCAACATCGAGGTCATGAGGTTAAATTTCCCTCGTTCAGAAGAGCTTTTTGTGCCACAGTGGCATTGTTTAGTTTAGAAAAGCTCACTGATTCCTGAATATTTATTTTCTTTTTTGCTGACATATTTGCTTGCAATTGGGTAGATGAA
This sequence comes from Distichodus sexfasciatus, assembly GCA_032718565.1. NCBI lineage: Eukaryota > Metazoa > Chordata > Actinopteri > Characiformes > Distichodontidae > Distichodus > Distichodus sexfasciatus. The sequence goes on along the minus strand of JAVGVS010000028.1, from coordinate 1,124,408 downwards.
ATTATTTTTAGAGATGGTCCTGATGGCATTAAAAATGTCAAAAGTGAGGCATGAAGACGGAGCCTCTGCATGTGCTCTGACTGAGAAATCATTTGGTCCATCACCATCATTTTTTTGACTTGGAGCCACCTATTTTTGCTCTTCTTCAATACATGCCTCACCTGTGCAGTAATGCAGATCTCTAAAGAGCCACCTCAGGTGTGTTCCAGACTACAGTGCAACACAAATCAAACCAGACTGGACAGTCAGCAGTTGGACATCTTTCTGGCATGGTCAGTAAATCTGGAGATGTTAGAGAGTTCACTGCTGTCTCACCATTACGGGTTTGAAAGTGAAAAACAGGCCGTCTTCACTCCTTTAGTCTGAGGCGGCTTTTACACACCACACAAGACATTTATGATGTATGAATTATGCATATGTTCTTTTCAACGGTGGGCGGAGACCAGACCCCGCCCCTCTCTTTTTTACTTGCTCGCTCTCTCTCTCTCTCTCTCTCTGCTCATTTGCTCTCGTTCTCTCTCTCACCCTCTAACTCACTCTCTCTCACATACGCACTCATGCAGAACGACACACTCAGTACAAGGTGTAACATTGCACAATTTAGACCATTTAATCACCCAATTAATCATTTCCAGTAAATTAATCATACTGTGACTGTGCTACTGCATTGCACACTTCTTTTTTTTGGATGCCACAAAAAGACACTTCATTCTTTCATTCCAGCATCTCAGCAACTCACAAATATAAAATAATTACTTAAAACCGTTTTCCCTAAAAGTTACTTTTGTCTAAAAATGTCCATCCGATACTGAAGGAACGTTTGTATTGAGTGTATTGATTATGTAACAGTTTTAAAAAAAACGTCTGCCTCTAATCAGAGCCTCATTGATTAATGGTTTTTTAAAAGAAGCTGATTTTTTGCCACAGTTCTGCTTGTTGAGATGCATCACCAGCGGGCTGCGGCACTTCGGTAAAGCAGCTGCTGTTTCCTGTTAATATTTCATAAACTTTGCATTAGAAAAACCCTCAGCAGCACTGGCATCTGACCAGATTTAAACACTAGCACATTAACACAGCAACTTACATTCCACTTTACGCACCACAAGCATCAAACACACAATCAACGAACAACTTTCCTTACCTTAAATGATGCTGACTCCACACCTGATATATCTGTCTACTTATTTATTATTTTTATGTAACAATCCAAGGAACGAGATAGAATCCAAACAGGACTCACATCAGACAGGGAGAGATATAGAACAGGGAGATTAGGATCCAACCTCCTGCTCTCTTCCTCCCTCTCTCTCTCTCTCTCTCTCTCTATCTCTCTTTTGTACTCTGTCTCTCCCTTCCTCTCCTCACGATGGTTGCGTCTGTCCCTGCCTCCTCACTTAGCTCTCTCCCACCCCTGCCAAACCCAGAGAGAGGGAGTGGCTGCCCTGTGTGTGTGTGTAAGAGAGAGAGAGAGAGATCCCCGGCGCAGCATCAGTGTGGATGGATGGAGTTGGCAGATGGGTGGTTGCTGGTGGGGGGAGGGAGGGAGGGGTGGGTGATATGACAGATGTGTTGACTTCAGTTAAAGAAAGAACAGAAGCAGTTGTTGCGGGAGAGACCAGGAGAGTAACGTCATAACTACACCTTTACACACACACACAGGTTCATTACACACCCTTACACACACATGACCATACTACAAACGATTTACCACGTCATACAAAACCACGCCTGTCCATGTGTCGGTCCATTCTATGTCTCTTTATATTTATCTTTCCACCTTTCTGTTAGAATCAGCACTCTCCGGAAATGCACCATAGCTCATCTCACCCTGCTTATCAAACACTACGCTCTCACCTGTCAGTGGTGTGTGTGTATGTGTGTGTGTGTGTGTGCCTGAGAGAGAACAGGGAAAGAGAGAAAATGAGAGAGAAAGCCTCAGGATAGAACATATGGAGGTACTGCTCATTGTATACTCATTAACAATGACTTGCCTAGAGCTTGACGGTAACTCTCTCTCTCTCTCTCTCTCTCTCTCTCTCTCTCTCTCTCTCTCTCACACACACACACACAGTCTAGAAACCTTAATGCGTGCTGTCTGTGGTTTTGGAAAGTGGTAAGCATATTTGTATTAAGTATTGTTTCAGATTGTTTGACACTGATGCTGATAGAATCTAAGTGCTTAACACTGGAGTGCTTGAGAGGCCAAATAAAAGCTCTGGGTGGTTTTAGTTGAGAGACCAATGAGTAACTGCGTTGAAATTAAGAAAGGAATGAGAGAATTTTCTTGTTAAGTACAAAGTGAAGAGCAGTAAGTACTTGCAGTCAATGGTTCTGTCAATTTCTGTTAAAAATAACTTTCAAAGCAAGTATTTTTTACCTAGTAAAATCCAAGACCAAGTCAAACAATACAGACAGTAAGTATAATTCCGACAGGATTCACTGGAGATCTGGAATGGAGACTATCCTCTCCTCCTCGCACTCCGCTCCAGATCTCCATTCCAGGATTTCGGAGAGACCGATGATTACAATGTCAAATTCTTGATTGAGGTATAAATAGCCCTCAGTTACCACTGCTTCTTTGCAAAGCATTGACTGTGTATTTATGCCAGCGTACCGAGTATTCTTTGTCTGCCTGTTTGCATTCTGTGTTCTGACTTACTGGGCTTTGCTGGACTCGAACCCTGCTTGTTTTGTTTCAACAATCTCTGATCGTACAATGTGCAAATAAACTGTCTTGGTTGAAATTCTGAGTTTTGGTAGGTCCGAATGAACGTTTTAAATTAGAATATGAGAGGACCCAGAACGGAGCTTTGAGGTGCACCCTAAATAACAGGAACATGTTAGAGGATGTATGTTTTCCAGTGATGGTAAATTCTTTCCCAGCAGTATGAGTCAAAAAGGGATTTTAGAAACAGATTTAAGACAAACTGCTGTCATGAAACACTGTATGAAAAAATAAGGTAAGTATTTAGCAGAGCAGCAACAGCTTATACAAAGCTTTAAATTACTCTAAAATGAGCATTTTATGTATTTTATATAAAAACATACTGGAATGACTCACAGAGATCATGTTCAGGTTCATGCAGTTATATAACCGCCATTTTCTACTTCAAACAAAATGAGCTAGAACAGTGTTGTACAGCACAACTGAAACCACTCATTAACAAAGTAACATTTTTGTTTTACAAATAAAATGACTCTACTGAAAGTTACAACATGCCCAAGAACATTCTGGTTCCTCTATGCCAATGTGATGTTGATCGTTACTCAATGAATCGACTAAAACTCTCCATATGTATGGTAGAACAGCCAGTTGCATCTTGATGCTGAAAGTTGCATGTGAACACAGATTTGTACGCAGTGTGGCTTCACAAACTGGACAGCCATTGCAAAAACTAGAGCTGAAATCTGGAATCTAGACAAGCCTTAATGTCTGCTCAGCTGTGTTTGAGCACCGGCCTCTTGCATGATGGGTATTCAACTAAGACGAATGTATTCATCCAATATTCATGTGCAGTGTGTAGGAGTGAGTGATTCTGTACTCAACCCCCCTGTGGGTGTCCCGCCGTGAGCCCACCAACCCCCGGCCCTGTCTGGATGGTTTGATCCGACGCTGGGCCTTCATTACTGAGAGTGGATGTCATGCAGGAGGAGGGCGGGGGTTGCCCTAATCCCAACGCCACATAATTCCGCTGGAAAAGAGGATTAGTAGCAAGCAGAGACCATGACGAGATTTAAATCACATTCTCTGCATCATCTCCGTCATCATCGACATCATAATCTCACCTACTGCTTCTCCTCTGACCTGATAATCCTCACAACCCCTTTTTCCGGTTTATTGGACTGTCTGCTTCAAAACCTTTGGTTACAATAGGGCTGGAAAAAAGACTGACGGGGCCAATTGTGAAGACAGGGTTCTGATGGTCTGTTTAAGCTGAGCTCTGTTTAGAGGGGAGAATATTAAGGATTGTGTTGCATCACATGTAAAAAGCAGCTGTCAAAATGGGCAGGTTTGACACATTGGACGTCATCTGCCAATCGTTTTTAAGAAGAAGTTTGTTCTTATAACCTACCTACACACTTTTCTCAAAGATTCTGATGTTCACCAATATATACTTATTTGAGATTTGTTCTTGGGTAAACGCTAGGTTAAAGGGTTTTCTTTATTTCACAATTAAAAATTTTTCATCATTGCTCACTACTGTAATTTAGAATCATATTCTAAATTAAATACATGATACAATAACAGTTTGACTCACATCTTGCATATTCTTTTAGCCTAACGGGAGAAGCCGAAAGAAGAAGAAGAAAAAGAAGACTATGTATATTATAGTATGTTATATTTAGGCATGTAATGTCAACTTTGTGTTCATTCAGGCTCTTTTATTTGCATTATTGCCTTTCTCTTTTATTTGCATTATTGAGTTATTCATCATTATAAGATAAACCTTGCAAACAACTGAGCGGTTTAAGTAAAAGTTATGATTCTGACATAACAAATAAGAACAAATTTAAGAAAGAATATAAGAAGAGTTTCGTGAATAAGGCCTATTGATGGTATTCGTCTGACATGATGCAGTTACATAGTACAACTGAAAAACAGAGATGCACACTACTCCATGAAGCTTTGTATTTTTTTTTTTACAGGTAAGGAGAGTTTCTAGAGTCTTTCTTATCTAGAAGGTTTCTCAAAATGTAAAACCAAGAGTGAAAACTCAAGTCTAACAGCAACTCGCAAAGTCAGGACACCTCAACTACTGCCATGAAAGACTTAAAACGGCAACCAAACACAGCCAAACCTTGACTACAGCACTAAAACTCTCAATGTAGATTTAAGACCAGTAAAGTCACACAGAATGCATCTGAGAGCCATTTATCCCTGGGGATTTTACAACGTACTGTTGTGAGATCCAATAATCTCTCTCACTTGTGTCAGTAAGTGTTTTGAGGTCTAGTGGCCTTTATTTTCATGGGAGACCTTTATAAGAAGCTCTTAGTGTCAGCATTTCATTTCTCAAACGGTCTCTCCAAGGAAAACCACATTTGTGCAGCATCATTTGGACATTTCCACACTGATTTAAAAAAAATCCCCTCTGTAACAGATTGATCATTTCCCTTCTATCAATCCCTAAACATGCCATCCTAAAGCAGACAGACAGCTCTCATTTGCTGTGACAGAATTCATTAAAGTCTGATATTTTTATTGGGCTGACTCGATCTTCATTCAACAGGCAGCATGCTGCCAAATCAATAAATCAATCCTCCAAAATGCTTACATGCAGATGTGACAGCTGGGTGGGCTACAGGAGTTTCAGGAGTGGCTGCTGCTCATGTCACTCAAGCAGGACTGGCCTGGGTGTGGGTCAGAGAGAAATACATGGACAGGTAATAGACGTTTGATAGAGAATGAGAGGAAATATAACTACTATCCAAACACACCCCATACACACACATGTAAAATGTGTGAAAAATCTTAATATAATATTAATGTTAGATGAAATCTTGGAAATGCTGGATTATAAATGGACCAGCAAATAGTCATTACAAGAACAATTTGCCTCATTCACCAATATCTTTTGAATTGTTAAGAAAGTCGTTCTGAAGAAAGTTTCTAAGAAATGTCTGTGTCTACTACCTTTACATTGATGTCATTTAGCAGATGCTCTTATCCACAGCTACTGCCATTTCCTAATTTCATGGACAGTTTCCCTGAGAGAAACATGGGCGTTAAGGGACTTGTTCAGGAACCCAAATGATGTCAGTGCTGGAGGAAGGATTCGAACCTCTCGGTCCAGAAGCAAGTATCCTAACCGCAGCACCACCAACACATTGTTAAACTGCTGAACTGTTTGCAAAATTGTTCTTATAATGAATCCCTCCTGTCCTTGTAAGCAGAAAGCATGTTTCAGCTGTTCTTCATTAGTATAGCTAAACACCAACTAAAAACCTGATGAGCTGATGTTTGGCACAAACAAGTGTGGTAAATTCTTACCTAAGGGAAAATGAATGAGGCTCAGCGTCATGTTTTCTTATCATCATGCTGAATTTGGACTTCACCAACAACTCAAAACACACACACACACACACACACACACTAGATCATAGCCAGGTTATCAGTATTAAGCCTTTCATCTCTCAAGGAGACACCCGACTTCTGAAACGCACAGTTGGAATAGTGAAATGCCGATAGCAGGAGGAGTCAAACTCGGTAAGACACAACACCAGGGCTCTTTACTTCAAACCACACTGCTATATTCTGTTCTGTTTCATTCTGAGAGCTATCATTATTCTGCTTATTGAGTCTAGACATGGTTTTGATACTTAACCAGTAGTGTATACCAGCAAAACACACCACAACCTCACACATGTGGTTCTGAAATGTTTTGTTCTCATCTAAACTAAAATAAGTTGATCAAAATTCACTTGCACCTGCTGCCAAGGCTTATTGCCTTTTGGACAAAATAGACGGGATAATGCGGGCACCTGGGAAGCTGCAGAGAGGCCAGGTGTGTGTGTGTGTGTATCTCTGTGTGCATGTGTGTGGGCGGTTGCATTATCTTTTGGGCTCTTTGATCAGCAGAATGAGACAGTGAATGCTGAACAAACAGAGCACATATGCATCCTGCTGCCAAAGCGGTGACACCCACCTTCCTCCTGCACTCCTCCGTGCAACAATTACTGCTTACTTTCCAACATACATGACTTAATTGGGCCTGCAGAGAGTTAAAGACTGTGGGAATTCTAAGACCAGAAACAACTTTTACTAATGCAAAGAATGGACTGATAATGCCGACATGTCCACTACGACAGCACCTCGCTTCATATTCCCCTTCTAAACGTATTGCAGTGTAGTTAACCTCACTAAGCCAGGGAAAGCTTGTAGGAAGAAATTTGTGCTTTCACCTTTACTCACATTAGCATTTATTGATTTTTTGGACAGTGTGCTTCTTTAACCAAATGACCTGGATCACCTGCTGGGTAAAGAGGTAGAAGGAAATTCCGCCATTTTATTATCTGTCTGGTTCGAATTCTAAGGTCTTATCTCTATCTATCTATCTATCTATCTATCTATCTATCTATCTATCTATCTATCTAGTCATTTATAAGCTAACTCTCACTCATGTAGAATAGATCTAAATGGCATTCATCACTGTCTATATACAGCACTTTTAACAAAACCCATTCATGCTAACAAATAAGACTCTTGCTCCCCCATAACACATACATATTTTGTAGCACTATGTTTCTTCATAACTTCAAAAATAACAACTCTGCCAGGATTTATTAATTAAAATAGAATTTCCAGCAATTCCACTTGATAACATCATAACAAAAAATCTGATTTATCAGCGCCTCATGATTTCATGGATCTCATAAAGCATTGAATTATTAAAATATATATTCACAACACTCACACATATATATAGGCATTGTCCATCTGGGCAAAATAGAAACAGTACTCACCTATTTATCTCGTTCTTTACGTATTTATTTAGTAGACAAATTCATGTAGAAAAGATCTAGAGGACACTTATCACTGTCAACATTACCAACACACATTCATGCTACAAATGAGGGTAATTTTCCCCTATATCGTGTATTTTGTAGAATGAATATGTATTGAAAGTATATTTTTAATACTATCAAAAATAAGTTAGATGATGTACATGCTAAGCCCTGTGGCTGTTACTGCAGCCGTGTGCACTCATGAGCTTACTTCTAATCATTCATTTTAGATTATGAGAGCTGATGAAAGCTGCAGAGCTGCTACAGGCTGCCTGATGGATGGGGGTAATGAGGGATTTGGCGGCCGGCGAGGGTGTCGCCCCCCTGCCGTGTCTCTGCTCTCTGTGTTCACGCCTCCGCCCCGGGCAGTGGGGTCATGCCACCTGTCTGAAAGATGCCCACGGGGCAGGCCTATGTGGATCAGGTACACAGATGGAAGAGCTGTCAAACTTACCTTCTGGCTATTTAATTGGGTATATTTTCGTAATGTATCAGTGCTTCTAATTTTAATTCATGTTCACCCCCAAATACTGGCATAGAGCACCACATCCGTCCCGTTGCTGTACGCAATCTCACTTTGGACAAAACATAAGGCTTTAATGTACGAGGAGAACAGAGAGAGGAAAACAGAGGAAGTGTCATGTTCACAGCTTTACTCACTTCTTATTTGTATGCATTAATCTTAGCTATGGTCCATTTTTCCACGTACATACCCTTACAGAACCAAAAGTTTGATTTTGTTCACACATAAAAATGTATGATCCTTGAAGCGCTGAAAGCTGCAGCAAATTAGCAGTTTTAAAATATCGATCAATGCAAAATGGTGTAAAAGTCACTTATTTTTCTTTCAACTAAGGTCCACACAAAAAGGAGTTAGAACAGATTTTTCCAATATTTCTCACTCACATAACTGTGGACAGACTCGTTTTTACTTATGTTCTGTAAAAAACAGTATCAGGGTCCAAACACCTCACCACAGGTAAGCTTTGGCACGGCTGTATTTCAGAGTAGTAAAGTGGAAGCTGGAGGGACTGTAAATACCAACACCTCATTAATACCAACAAGCCAGCTGCTTTCATGCTGTAGTGGGGAACAAACCTGCCTGAGTAACATGCTCCGCTAACTTGCATGCAAACTCCACCCAAAAGCCTGAGAAAGAAAATGGTTACCTCTTATCTCTGGATCTGCGAGTATCCTGGGAGTAATTCTTCTGCTTTTGTGTTAAGAGGGTCCTGCTCTATCAGAGCGATGCAGGGAGAGACAGAGGAGTGGGGGTGTGCGGAGGGGGAGGAGGTGGGGGTAGAGAGAGGGAAAGATAGAGAGAGAATGAGAGAATGAGAGAAAGAGAGGAGGAGAGCAAGCAGAGTTCCTTGATGCAGTCTGCGCAAGGTCTGAATGCTAAACAAGACCGGGGCCTTTCCTCCCGCACAGAGCAATGAATGATCAATACTTTTTACCACTGCAGTAACATACACACACATACACAAACACACACACAAACACACACACACACACAAACACACACACGCACTTGTGGGTTGACAAATGCCCTATATGCAATACCATAAACAAAACAAAAGAAGCCGCCAGAACTAGACATATACAGACACACATGCAGAGACATGCACATTACTACATTGAGGTATTCAATTCAACTCCAATAATATAGTAATAATCTTGCAAAACAGCAGGAATAATAAATCTAATATTTGAATCATAAAACTGTTTTAAAGACAAATCTATGTAGATGTATACTTATGTATATGTATATATATTTTTAATTTGTCCCTGAATTTGTTCATTTTATCATTTCACACTTACTAATATAATTGCCTATACTCCAAATTTCTTAGTTGCCTGTCTCTTTTCCTGATTCTATTCTCAGTATAAAAACCTTTGGAATATATATATATATATATATATATATATATATATATATATATATATATATATATATATATATATATATATATATGTATATATATATATATATATATATATGTGTGTGTGTGTGTGTTTGTGTGTATATAAAATTTGTCATTATTGTGTGTGTGTGTGTGTGTGTGTGTGTGTGTATTTATTTGTTGTTGTTGTTGTTTGTTGTTTATTTATAATATGAATAATGCACTTGAAATATTACTCATAATCTATGTTTCAATATAAAGATGTGTAAATGTGACACATATCTACAACACACACACACACACACACACAGTATTGTATTACTATCTTTGTGAGGTCCTTCCATAGGCTCCCATAATGACTAAAATAATTTTACACCTACACCTAATCCTAACCCTAACCTTAACCTCAGTAACCAAAAGCACATCTTTTACCTCTTTTAGTTTCTCAAATAAAACAAGCACATTTTCTATAGTCATTTTTTTCCTCATGGGGACCTCTCAAATGTCCCCACAAAGCCCAAAAAGTGATTTTAGGGGACAAAAGGTCCTCACAATGCGATAAATACATGTCCACACACACACACACACCCCAGAGTGAGATGCGCTTCTGATAGCAGATCTATCTTTATTTGATGATGAAAGTTGCTGGTTGAGATCGATATAGAGATTCATTAGAGAGCTACAGCTCGAGAATTTCACTGTGTTAAGGGCTTTACTGCAGAGCAGAACCTCACAGATCTCCACTAACAGGTTAATAATTCAGCTGTATTGACGTGAAGCTGTCAGTCACACGCAGCCGATCTCATCTGACAGGCGTCAGGATGGGGTGAGAGACGCTTCCTCAAAATTCTCTTCTCTTGTTACAGCGAACAATCGGTATTACCATCATCACTCTCTCATAAATCCAAGTTTGAGTTGTGTGCGTGTTTACTGGACATCCAGGGACAGCACAGCCTCGGGATAACCAACTCCAGAACAGTGCGATGGTCCACTTAGTGGTCAGAGATGGTAATACAGGATTTAATGTCTTCTGCGGAACTAGAGTTCATACAATTTGATATGGTGAGGGAATAAACAAGACGGTGCCAGAGACGAAAATGGCAAAATTGTGCCACATCAATACACAGTATATGCTCAATAAATTCAAATTTGTCCGAAACATTTCATGGCTGAAGCAAGATAACAAGGTTTAAATTAACATCACAAACAATTTAGTGAGTGAGTGAGTGTCATTGTGAACACAGCACAGCACACCATGTATCCCAACAAAATGTGACCTCTGCATTTGACCCATCCAGGAAGGAGCAGTGGGCAGCTGACATGGCCAGTGCTCGAGGAGCAGTGCTAGGGGACAGTACCTTGCTCATGAGTACCTTTACCGGTCCAAGATTTGAACCGGCGATCATCCGATCACCGGGCAAACAAGGCTAACTGTTACCCTAACAACATTCGATTGATAATAGAAAAGAATGTTTTTGATATGAAACAAACAATTCGAACATTTGAATGGGCTAATGAGTTAACATAATTCAATAATAATAATGGAATTTCAACTTATATTTTATAAAACACCTAGTGTTAATGAGAAACCTGGGGCTACCTCATGAAAAACCATCTGACTGAGGCTTGGAAATCTGATCATGGATCAGCATAGGAACTTGCTGGTTTTATATTTCCAACTCTGCTTCACGTCCCTTCAGAACTTGCTACGACTTCAACTCACAGGTTCAAGGGTCTACTGGCTGATTAAGCACAAATGCCTTTAGTGTCACTCCAAAATCTTGTGGAAAGTCTCCTCAAAGATTTGAGCTACAAAAGAAGGTCAACTTCATAGTAATGTCCATGGGTTTTGTTTTATGATGGTCTGGTGTCCATATGCTTTTGGCTATAAAAGGTGTATCTTAGTCATGATGACACTAAAGTCGATTTCCTTTAGGGATAATTGAAACTGGAGAAAGTGTTGTTCTAGGAAGATTTTTCCTCTGGTTGGCAGCAGAGTTTGGCTGAGGCTGCCTTCGGCCGAGACTAAAAGCTTCCCTTATTATCTTAGACTTTGTCTTGGAAAGAAAAACTTCACCTCAAACACGCTGAACCAGCAGCTCCGCCAGCATGACGGCAAACGCAGCGAGGCCGTGTTCTGACTGGAAAGGAAATAATGGTGGTACAAGCAAACAAACGAGCTCACGCGTAGCACAGCATGTTCTAAATCAGCAATTCCACTTTAGCTATATGTGGAGTGTGATTTTCCTTCCTGCTGCTCTTGGAATGATGTACATGGAGTACTGTTACCATCTTCACTTGGTTTAGCTCTGGGGCCTTCAGAAGTGTGTTTTTTCAGATGAAAACAGGAGGAAAGTTCCAAGGCCTGAAACCTAATTCAATTTCCGGATGCAATTAAATAGTAAAGGAATTCAGATGATCAGGTGAAAAGTGATTATTTATTCATTTATTATCCGAACCACTTAATCCCAACCGGGATCGCGGAGGGGACTGGGACCCCCAGCAGAAATCCACGAGAACACGGAAAACTCCACACAGAAAGGTCCTATGGCCGACCTGGAGATCGAACCCAGGGCTGCCTCGCTGTGAGGTGGCGGCGCTAACCACTGCGTCACTGTGCCACCCTGAAAAAGTGATTATGGAGCCCAAAATTGTGATTGGCTATTTAAAATGTAATGTACATTTGTTAAAGTGAAATGAATAGATGAAAGTAACTGGTTGAGCTGAATGCAAATATTACAAAGTAATGAATAGATGAATATTAAGTAAAAGAATAAACTGAAAGTAAATTAGTCAGAGTACAGTGAATGGATGAATGGAAAGAAAATGGTAGAGCGGGAAGTAAATAACTTAGAATATGGCCCAGTATAGATTTTACTGTGTTTTATAGCAGTCATTTGCTGATTATTGCGGATTTAAAACTGATGTGTCAAAGGGGTTTTATTGCCAGGCTGCCTTGGCACCAAAACCAGTGTGCAGGAATCCAAAATGCATCTCAAGATTGATCCTAAGTGAAATGGCTCTTTATGGTCCAGATTAAGATGGACTTCAGCAGGACTTTTTTCAGTAGTATAACATGACTGGTGTAGGAGAATGCTGAAAGAGAAACAAATGCTTCTCTCAGGTTGAGAGGCCTGTGTCATATTCTGCAAAACTCACTGCGTTTAATGTAACGGCAGGCTTTAAGGTGTGTGAAAATGGAAGATGAGAGACTTAACACTGAGTGTGACTGTTCCATTGGTGTTCTTTGACCTGTGTGTTTCCTGTTTCACTATTGGACAAACACAGCAGTCTGTGTGTTAGAGCGTGTGCCAGTCTGTAAAAAAGAAAGAAGCTTTCTCTCTCTCTCTGAATGGTCTGGTGTGTGTATTTCATTTTATGGTAGGTCAGTGTCAAAGGACACATTGTAGTACATACTAATTGGAAAATTCATGTTTAACACTTTCTCCTGAGCTGCAGAGATGGATGTATTTATTAGAAAACACATAAGAAACTATCTTTAAAAAAAAATACATAAATAAACAAACAAATAAATCCAGAAAGGTTGTTCATTATAGACTATTTGTGAAAATAAACCTGTTAATTCAGGAAAATGTTGTGTTCTTTTCAAGTGAAAGCGTTAGATCCCATAGTGATCTTGGTGGTTTGTCATGTTTTCTGTAGGACGATTTGTTCTGTTGCAATGTTTTGCCACTAGAGGCCAGCCAGATACATGTTTTAGATTATTTATCTGCCATGTGCCGCCTATGGACGGAAAATAGATTGGAAAATGATTTGCTGAAACTCCTTCCAGACCCCTTCCAAAAGGGGCCCCTGAAAAAGACTTTTTCAATAATTTGTTTAATAGAAATATCCACACGATGGAACACAGCATTGGCTTTCCCTGACAATAAATCCTAGGCCAGCTTATTAATGTTCAGTTCTGGTTCTGGACAGCCGACCTACCTGCTCTTTAATGATCTGCACCAGTCTCAGGGAGATAGTTCCAAGGTGATTCACTAGGCTTGGGTAGAAAAAACTGTGGTATGATATAGTACTTTGCTGTTCAGTGTGAGACAAAAAGTCCTGCCACAGTGTCATTTTCCTTTAAAAAGAATTTGAGTGTGAAAGAAGGCGGGTTAGTTTCATGACATCGTCTCAACTAATACAGTTGTACAAGACTAGACAGCAACAAATTCAAGATGCAAGAGATTCAAGATTCTTTATTTGTCACATACATGGTCATACAAATAGAACACGTTGAGAAATGCACCCTGACTCAAGATGGTGCAAATTAAAACAGAAATGAACAAACAGATTTAGTTTAAAGAAACTAAATCTTACAATAAAAAATATTTAGGAAAAACTTGTACCATAAAGAGACCAATCACCGGTCAGCGGGTTTACGGCTCTGCCTGTTGGTTGCTAATCAGTATCAAAAAGGGTTTTAAAAAAAGACTACATAGATTTATCTACAGTATGGTAAGCTTTATAATTAGAGCTGCAACAAATGACTATTTTTGTAATCGAATAATCTATCGATTCGATTAATCGAGTAATCGGATAAAAAATGTAATTAAAAATGACAATACATTTGTTATTAGGCTTACTCTGCTGTGAGTAGAAGTTAGTCATATACGCGTCATTTTGAACCAATTTGGCCAATAAAATGAGTTGCTTTTGGCCTTTCTGGATTAGAACTGCATTTCCCACAATCCCCTGCGCACGCCTCGGAGCCGCGTCACAATAAAGGGTTCAGCGCGTTCCGGAACGAACTATGAAAAAAATCGATGGGAAAATCTCAATAAATGGCTGTATTTTGAGTAGAACGCTGGTTGTTGTGGTTATTTATCAGCTAAAATATGCGTTTTGTCTGTAATAAAGGGGACGTTTTGACGGAAACGGAGCGTTTTAGCGAGTAATGGCGCTTACAAACACAGCGTGCGTGTTTACATCGCAAAAAAAGTGTCATTTATGCATTTTTATGCATTTACTTCTGTTTTTGTGCACGGAATATCTCACAAATACTTTCACATACAGAGGGATCTATTCTCGCCTTGATCGCGCCACTGAAAATATTGTGCTTCGTTAATAAGCGTCTGTGTGAAACGCAAGCAGCGCATGCTGTAGCCATTTAAATGACTTAAACGAAGCTTCGATTCTAGAAAAATTGCCTCGACCATTTTTTGTAAGCGAATTATTCGAGTTATTCGAATAATCGAATAACTACTATAATTACATTATAAATTATAATGTAAAGAGATGATCGCGGTTTTAATAGTGTACCGTACCCGTACCGCTCAGCAGTGGGAAAGCGACTAATGTGTTACTTATAATCGGGCAGGGGCGGAGCTACAACGCGTCGTTGCACGGTATGGGCGGGGCTTCGACGACGTCCCGCCCCTACCTTACCCGGAGTCCGGGAGCCATACCGGCGCTAGGACCCGCTTCGGAGCTGGCCGTCGCAGCTCAACACGCACACGGCGAGAAGAGTTCGCTCGTTTCCACTGTGCGAGACGGACGGCAGCTGGGTAGAGGAGCGGCGTCTGAACAACACCAACACGGCGGAGTTTCCCCCACGTTTTAAAGGAGAAAGTTCGAGGGAGGAATGATCTGGTGCAGGATCTGAATGCGCGGCGACGTCCGAGGTGAGCGTTTGGTTATCCAACGAAAAGTTGCAGTGTAACTCTCAAGGCGCTTTAAATCCAAACTTCCAAACCACCCGGAGCATGGAAAAGAGGGAGGAAGGGGAGAGGAGAGAAAACAGGGGGATAGAATTGAGAAAAGAGGAGAAAGAAACGTGAGAAAGAGGATAGCGGGGGAGAGGGAACAACAGGAGTGGGGAGAAAACGACGAAAGAAGCAAAAAAAACATCAAGTAGAGGGGATAGAGAGAATGAGAGGAGTGGAGAAAAAGAGGTAGAGGTAAGAACTCCACTTAAACGGCAAAACTGCAACTGAACTTCTGAAGTTTATGTTCGGGTGACATACAACACCACTAACACGCAGCGATCGCATCCCCGAGTAGGACAAAACCCTTAACTCCAAGTTGCTCCAGGGAGTGCGTCCCTATAATTAGCAAATGGAAGGAGCTCTGGATAAGAGTCTGATCCACGCTGCGAATGTACGGCATTAACAGAAACATGTAACAGAGATTAATCTTCATGTGGGGAGGTTTTTTTCCCTGTTGCGGCAAGTTTGTTTTTTGGGTCAATGTTTAGATAAAAAGGAGAAAGCTGTATTCTAATCCCTTGTGTTGATCTTTAGAGGAGTCTGTCTGGTACATGCTGGCCGCTTGCCCCGATACCGGTGTGGCACGTTCTGGACACCGATATTCCGGTTTGGCCTCTGCTGCTATTCCAGCCATGCGAGAGATGTGAGAGATCTGATCACACTAACCGCAGACTGACTCAGTCTCAGGGAAATCCTGATCATATCATGACCTGTACAGAGTGACGGAGTTGGATAACAGGCCTGTGTGTCACTGTTTAAGGGTGTGTTCTCACCCAGCCTTCTAAAGCGGCCTTGTTCCCTCGGTAAGAACTAGGATTAGGGTTAGGAGAAGTAGCCTTGTAGGCTGGACTTTGGAGAAGTTGAGTAGAAAGTGTGTGAGGATTTTATTGTTGTGTCTTGATCGTGGTGTTTTAAGAAACTAAGAAACAGGTGCCGGATTTATGCCCGCTTGAATTAGAGGTGTGAAATTTCACTATTTGATTGTTACGTTTGTTACATGTCAACGATTCGATTCGATACGATGCATCACAATGCATCTCATCAGTTTTTCAACATTACACATTGCATGTGGATTGGGAATGGATCGCAGGTCGGACAACCATAGTTACTACTGGCTTGTTCTTTTTTTAAATCACAAAGCAGGATCATTGTGATGTAATTGATTATGGTCTGTCACAGCATCAATGCAAAATCGGCCACGTCTTCATCGTGTTGCATTGATTATGTGATTAATTTCAACACACCTAGCTTGCATGGCACTAACGTCACATTCCTGATATTGTATGGAAATAAAGTTACGCCATACAATTTATATAATATGTGGTCGATTAATAACTGCTCACACACATTTCGAGTTTGAACAGTTTCTGCTGTTTTTAGGTTGTTTCTGTTGTTACCGAAATGAGTTTTGAGTATCTTGTAGTTATCTTTATTAGTATTACGTGTTTGGAACTGGCATCAGGATTCTCCATTATCCTCCTCCAAACATCATTGTGTTGGAGTATTTATGTGGTGTAAGGTTGCGATCAGAATTAATCTCACTTTTCATTGAACAGGGGCTGCAGAAGCCCGTAGCAGCAGCAGAAGAGGCAGTGAGACAGAGGCACTGACCAGCGTTTCTTGGACACTCTGACTCATCTGTCATGGCATGGGAAATATCTATAATATTTTCATCTCTTTCATCTTCATGTCTCAGTGCAATCCGGAGTTTATTGTTGTTAGCTTTGAAAATGCCAGACTTTGGCCGCTTCTTGGTCCAGCTCTGGGTTGAACTGACTTTTGTCTTTCAGTAGAAGATTCCTGAGTGTTGGATGTTTATATGTTGTATCACACAAACTCAGTTCCAACTCCAATGGATTTTCTCCATTTTTGTAGCTGTTTAAAACAGTTCTCCAATATACCTGCAAATCTTATGGTGTGATCTCATTTTTTTTGTTGCTGGCGTGAGTGATGGATGGGATGAAGAGTTTGTAAGTTTCTGTTGTTGATGTGTATTTGGGACCGTGCTATATGAGTACGAGTTCCAAACAGTGAAAGTGTTAGCAGCAGACTTGTGGCATTCTCGATGTTATGAAATACTGAAGGTTTCATCTGAAACTCATTACTTTAGCTTGAGGTTTCCTGCAGAATACTGTTTATCCCAGATATTCCAGAAGTTCCAGTGTGCATCTGGAAATGACTCTACTCTACTCTGGAATTACGTGGCTACAAACTCATTAGTGCAGGGGCCTCTTCCAGAAGGCAGGATTTCTTATTTAATCAGTTAATCTGAGCAAAAAGTCTGGCTTGTCCAATAGGAGAGTTCCGTAAGGCTTTTCGTATTGGAGCAGCCTTCAGACTGTTGCTTTAGAGATCTGGCTAAGAAATTTCTGAGACTAGGTGGTATAGGTGTCTTTCTGAGGATTGAATTTTTGTGAAATTCTTTACATTTATTGTCATTAATAAATTGTCCCTGTAATGTTTTAATCTTAGTTTTGATGTGCATGTGGTATGTTAGGGCTTTGCAATATATGAAAGTGTGTGATTGTCATTGTGAGCACAGCACAGTACAGCAGACAGTGCACCACAACAAAATGTGACCAGCATTTGACCCATCCATGCAGGAGCAGTGGGCAGCACCCGGGAGCAGTGTTCGGGGACGGTACCTTGCTCATGAGTACCTCAGTGGTACCTTTACCGGTCCGGCCTTCAAACCGACGACCTTCTAATTACAGGCCGAACTCCCGAACCATTATGCTACCAATTGCAATGGTGATGTGAGCACGTGCAATAGTCAATAGTCAAGTTTTTCTTGTCTAATCTACAAGAGAAATCTGTTTGATTGAATCTGACTTTAGGGTAAAAATTCGCCCACGCAACTCTTCCTCCTCTTCTATCTCTTTATACAGCTGCTCCCTCACTGCTTTAAAACACGCTTTTGTGTGTCTGTGGCCAGAGCAGCTAAAGCAGTCTCTTGGCCTTCGATTTGCAGCAAGACACAAAGCAGATGTGTTCTTTTTCTGCCTAATCGAAGAGGAAGTGATTTAGGAAGCTGTACTCTGAGAACAGCAGCGGATCTGATGAGAATTTTCAGGATGTTTTCCCCTGGACGCGTGACTGTTGACTGTACGGCGCATAATTAAAGGGTTGAGAATTAATATCACCGTTTGTGTGAAAGTTGTGCTTCCTGTTTCTTTCTCACATTTCTACAGTTGTTTTGTTCAGTCACCTTTCTCTTATTTCCAACTTTTTTGCTTTCTGGACTTGCTGGGCTGTGGGAAGAATCATTTGTAGGTCCCGTTTCCACCTGGAAGAAGACGTTGTTCAGGCTACTCAATTAAGAACGCGCACACACACACACACACACACACACACAGACCCCAATGTGCATGAAGTGTGCCTCTGACAGGGACATAATACCAGCTTTTACTTTACAAAAGCTTTTACAAAAGTCTTCTCTGAGTCAACTCCAGAGCAAGAGCCTCGTTATAAGTGCCTTTAAATGGACTACAGCCTAATTTCTACAGCCCCCACCAGTAACTAGGAATTTGATAGATGATATTGTTATTTAATCACTGTCTCAACCACTGACTTCACAGAGATAATAAAGGAAGACAAAATTCAGAACAATCAAAGATTTTATTGTACACAAAAATGTAAAAAAGAAATCTGGCAGAGTTTTATTTTGACAGTCTTACAGCACAAGTTCTCAGAACGAATAGCTCTGTGTGTGTGTGTGTGTGTGTGTGTGTTGTCAGGCTCATTGTGTCCGCTGTAATCTCCTCCTGCACATTGCAGTACAGAGCTGTCTCTCCGTTGTAGAGGCGACGTTTATCTAATCTCACCGTCTCTCTCAGCACGCCTGGCTGCACGGCTGACACGCCGGAACCCCTCACGTGTTCGAGACTTCAGGCCTTTTTCTCTCCTGGTTGTCCTCCAGCGCTGTGGAAAACCACACAAGTGTTTTAGTGTTCAGTTTCTCCCTCTCTGATGAGTTGGGATCCGCTCGCCGAAACATGCATTATAGTTTTAGTGAGTAGTTTGAACATTATGTAAGCTGCTTTTGTGCATTAGTGAGCGTTGTGAACGTTCGCCTCCTCGGGGCCCAACGAGAGCTCAAACAAAGGCCTGTTTCTTTCTTACCGAGCTGAGCCGTGATTTTCCCGCTGTTGGGCTAAATGGCCTTAACTGTAGTGCCTTAATATGGGGGCGGCAGCAGTGCGGGGGGTCTTGGTGGCTTGGTTGATGACTGGAAGATTGGGAGCTGGAGCTGGGAAAAGTAGTTCTGCCACTGATAAAAGCGAGCCAGACCCATAACACGGCGTGCTTCAGTAATTTTGCCTGCTTGAAGCAAGGTTTACATTCATTTTATCACAAAATTACAGAACTGTGTTTAAAACGAATAATTTTTGAGATGTTACTTTAATAATAAATAATTTAGCATATTCAAATGGGTGATTAATTATTTCATTGTTTTAGTTTAGAAAGCAGTATTTAAGTCAAGTATTTCCTTAAGCATAACAGAATAATCTCAGTCATGTATTCAGACATTTTTTTAAAGAATTATTTTCTGTTTTGTGATTTAAAAAACCTCAGAAACTTTATCGGATTTGTATCGTATCAGCAGATATCTAAATTTACAATAGGTACCGGTATCAGATATAAAAAAAGTGGTGTCACGCCATGTTTAACAACAACCAGTGTTCTACTGACAATACAACCTTTTACTTGATATTTGCAAGTTAAAATTATATTGTTTATTCGCATTATTATGATGCAGCTCCAAGTCATATGCGGGGGATTGTGGGAAATGTATTTCTCTCCAAGAAAGAGAGAAAAAAAAAAATATATATATATATCACGATATAGCTTAAAAATATTGCCATATTTTTAGCCCATATCGCACAGCTCTAGTTCAAATTACCAGTTTACCCGCACAAACCAGGTAGATGAACGTAATCACAACTGAACGCCATAAAATAAAAGCAGAATGCTTATGGAAATATCTAAAAGAATAAAACTGCCCAAAATGAAACAGTTTGTCGTGGAGAACCATCTGATTTATTTAGAAAATAGTACCTCCAACTTCTCCACCACAGCAGATCGTTTTCACCTGTATTGCTCCTAACTAAACATGGCACAATACCACTTTTAATGTCCAATATTGGAAATATGCATATCTGCCGACATGATGCAAATCCGATACAATGTCAGAGTCTTTTTTTTTTAAACAGAAAATGATGCTTTAAAAAAGTCTGAATACATGATTGAGATTATTCTTTTATGCTTAAGGAGATACTTGACTTAAATACTGTTTTCTGAACTAAAACATTGTAATAATTACACACCCATATGTATATGCTAAATTATTTATGATTAAAATTGCGAGTGAGGGTTGCTGTTTATCCATTCATTCATTATCCAAACCGCTTAATCCCAAGCTGGGTCATGGGGGCCCGGGCGCAAGGCGGGAACTAACCCTGGGCAGGCGCCAACACACTCTCATTCACACCTTACAGGACCAAATAAGAGTCGCCAATTAACCTATACTGCATGCCTTTGGATTGTGGGAGGAAACCGGCGCGCCCAGAAAAAAACCCACACGAAGACGGGGAGAGCCTGCAAACTCCACACAGAATGGCCCTACGGCCGACTCGAGGATCGAACCCAGCACCTTCTCGATGTGAGGCGGCAGCGCTAACCACAGCACCACCGTGACGCCCAGGGCTGGTGGTGCTCAGGAAATTAAACGCACATGATTTGCTTTTGGGGTTGTATGTGTTGCGTTGCTTGTCGAATGTCGAGCGATAAACCAGTTTTACTGCTGTGCTGCTTCCGATGCATAACGAATTGTGCGTGCGTGCATATGCAAACATAGAAAAACCTACAGTTTAATTGAACAGATTGGCTCCATAGGTCATCCCAGTGCCACCGATCCAGCTATTTGAGTCGTTATTGGACTGATATCTGATCCACGTATCGGATCGGTGCATCCCCATATAAAACACCATAAACAGTTTGACTGCATTTTTAGCTATTGATTAGTGTGGGCGAGTGAGATGGTAACACACCCAGCCTGCCTTTATTCACAGCACTCAGTTGCATTGTTCTTGTTCTTTCGCCACACACACACCTATACCTGTTCGAATCCAGGATCCAGGCTAAGTAAGCAGTTGGTTACAACCAATGTCAATATTTTCTATGGGATGCTCAGTTTCACTCAATAAGAAAATGCAATTTATTACAAAGTGTGTGCAGTCCAGCTGATCGTTCATGTGCTGGTCAGCACGAGCTCTCTTCTCTGCTAATGAGCTGCACTGATGGATGTGACCGGTAGTGACCTCTGGAAGGAGGCGTGGGCTGTGCTGCTGCTGAGAACATATCCCTCTTTGTGTGTGCACACATCTGCACGCTTAATGCTGATGTGCGTCTAGCCAGCTTCCCCTCCGCGCGCGCACACACACACACACACACACTCACTCACTGCTGCTGGCCACCAGCTCTGAACGTCTGCACTCAGGCTGCACACTCTGGAGGGACACTGCTGTGTGTGTGCATCTGCTTTGTGTGCTGTATCATTGTTTCCAAGCCGTCCTGCTGGGTCTGCATGATAAATCCTTTGTTAGTTAACAAAGTTTTCTCTTTTTATCTCAATCTTTCGATTGGGGATTTCCCAGAAGGCTGTGTGGGTGTCCTGATGAGTCCCGGCAGTCATGGCACACAATGTGATGGAATGGTCAAAGTGATGCTTGCCAACTTTTGCAGAATATATTATAAGTTTGTGGGAAATTACAGTCATTGCAGTCACTAGAACCATTGGGTCCTTGAGCAAGACCTTTAACACCATTTTGCTCAGGGGAGACTGTCCCTGTAATTAGGAAAGTCGCTCTGGGTAAGAATGTCTGCGGCCGGGCCGATTATCGGGGGACGGTGTTAGGCATTTTGCTGATTGTCGCTATCAGTGTTTAATTTTGACCATCACAAATATTAAGTAATTACAAGGTGCACTACTGTGACCACTGCCATCTCTTCTCTCTGTGCCGTTTGCGCTCGACTCGCTGCTTCGTTTAATATCTGCCCACAACAGTCTCTGATTAGCTATATGTCAGGCGAGTAGTAGCCAATCAACACTGAAGCTTTGTCGTCACTCACACCACACTCACACACAAGTGTAGTGTGAAGCTCCGAGAAGCAGAAGAGGAGAGTTTCAACTTTGCTTGGTGTTTGTAAAATGAGACATTTTGATAGAGATTTTCTTTTTTTTGTGTATTGATTACAATTATTGTTATCAGTCCTGTTAACTAGCAGTAATCGGGAAAAAACATGAAAAATCAATATCGGTCGTCCTCTACTGGCCTCTACTGTCGCTGGTGGCTGCTCTCTACTGCTTACTTTACCTGTATGATGGGGCTCTGCAGTTGACCAAAATCTGTAACTGAAGTAGTTTTGCCCATGACAGTCATTTAGATTCTTATGAAAAATCATGTTAATTCTTTCACCAGTGTGTACATACTACTGCATGTCTTGTCGCATCACCAACCGTAAAATCACAAAGATGCACAAAGATGCTGTCTTTTATTTTAAAATATATTCCAGGTTTTACAGATAAGCATATTTACAGTACAAACCTTATCAGCGCAAAAACATACAAAAAAAGAATAATTTAATACAAATACAAAAGAAGAATAAATGTTCATGAATCGTAATTGAGGTAAAATCTTAAAAAATTAGTTGTATTGATTTGATGTTATATCGCTCAGCCCTGATGTTTGAAGCAGCGGAAATGGTTTTGGTATTTACCTGCAACATGTAGCAGTGGTAAGATGTTTTTAAAAGCATCAGCGTGTGTGTGTGTGTGTGTGTGTGTGTGAGAGAGAGAGAGAGGGGGGGTGTTTCTCTGCCTTCTGTAATTACCTGTGTAATAAGTGTTGAGGGAAGTGTCAGTAATGACTGTCATCAGTCAAGCTGCGTGTGTGTGTGTGTTTTCATGTGTGTGTGTGCGTCTCTGTGACAGAATGTTTCTCTCGGCTCACCTCACACCACATCCACATCCTGCTGGATTAAACGTGGCCAGGAGTTGGAGTCGGTCATCTCTCTACAGGCTGGTGAAACTGACCCCAGGCTCTTTCATGCCCCACCTGAGGCCTCTTTAGTCATTTCCTGTTTGCGAAGCCACAGTCTCCATCCCTGAGATCTTTGATCGTCCAAATTCCTCCCCAAAACACTGCTGTGGTTAAATGGGGTTGGGCAATATGAACGAACGAAATTTTCAACATGTTTGAAGATGAATCACAACTTACTGTCTTGATCACATTAGGGCTGCAACTGATATGTTTTTAATATAAAACTATACCACACATTTAAAACCGAATGCTTTAAATGAAAGTTTTCTGAGTGATTGGGGTGATTTTGTTGAGTGTGCACCTGCATAGAAAATAAAAAATAATAGTGAAAGCCAGATTTTTTTTTTAACCGTAAAAAATAGATTGTGTTTTTTTCTTGAACTTGATTCAGGAAGCGAAAACCATAGTAAATGATGTTCTATTCAAGACAGACGCCTCACATGACAATGTTTGATTTAAAGCATGATCTAAAAGATGAAAATTTCTAAAAACACTCTTATAAAATAAGGCAGTTGGTAGTATAACGGTTAGGGAGTTCGTTCCTTGATTTGAAGGTCGCCCATTTGAATCCTGGACTGGTAAAGGTACCACTGAGGTACTCATGAGAAAGGTACCGTCCCCAAGCTCTGCTCCACAGGTGCTACCCGTGTCAACTGCCCACTGCTCCTTCGCGGATGGGTCAAACACAGATGTCACATTTCTTTGTGGTGCACTGTGTGCTGTGGTGTGTTCACAATGACAATCACTCATTAAAAGGTTAATAAGTTATCAGAGATGTTGTTCCTATAAGTGAAAGCACTTTTCATATACATTTTATTTCCAAACAAGTTTTTAAAGGTTGAAAATAATTGAATGCAAATTAAGGGTGTTTTCACATATAGTCCTCTTTAAAGGAACCGAACTCAGTCCTCTAGAAGTGCTCCAAAAAGTGGACCAACAGAAAGGGAACTC
Organism: Distichodus sexfasciatus; assembly: GCA_032718565.1. Classification (NCBI taxonomy): domain Eukaryota; kingdom Metazoa; phylum Chordata; class Actinopteri; order Characiformes; family Distichodontidae; genus Distichodus; species Distichodus sexfasciatus. The sequence continues at coordinate 1,100,234 of JAVGVS010000028.1, read as the reverse complement.
GGTTCTTTTGATGTTCACACTGTGAGTTCATTTGAAAGGGGACTCGGTTATCTTTCTGGTCCACTTCAGCTCAGATGGGGCCTCAGTCCTTTTTCTGTTCATACTTAATTCTTATGGAGCTCTCAGACCTTTACTGCTTTGCATTCTGCCTAGTTTTTTTTTCTTTGAACAAAAGCTGTCGAAGCGAACCAGGAGTGCTTTGCGTTCAGAAGACGCGAGTTAAACGAACCGCGCTGCGGACTTAAAGCGAACCGGACTGAGACCACCTCCCGATGTGGTCTCAGTTCGGTTCATTTCAGAGGGGTCTGAGTTCATTTGGTGTGTTCACATATACATAAAAAATGCTGACTAATCGATCTGAGTTCGCTTTGAGGGCTGAAACGGACCAAGTGTGAAAACACCCCAACTTTCAGTTCAAAAATGCGTCAATTACTGTGTACAATGATCATTTTTAGAAAGAAACAGGCAAACCACAGCACATTAGACTGGGTGAAACTATGTAGTCTGTTTAGTTTGAAACCAGGAGTGTTGGGAAGATTACTTAAAAAATGAGTTCCTCTACAGCAACGTTTCCCAATCCCGGTCTTCGCCGGAACACCGCTCTGCGCAGATTCGATATTTCCTGCATGGCTGCACGCCGATCCTACGTTGCTAATTAGCTAATCAGTAGCATCAGCTGTGCTGTGGGTCGGGAAACTCGAATCTATGCAGAGCGGTGTTCCGTGAGGACTGGGGTTGGGAAACGCTGCTCTACAGAATACAGAATACATGCCCTAAAATGTAATTTGTAGCATATTCCGTTAGATTACTCAATGTGAGTAACATATTCTGAATACTTTGGATTACTTCCACATTGTCTTGAATGTGGCAATCACACCCTTCATATTCCGCTCTCTTTCTTCTTTTAATGTGAAGTATTATCTGAATTTCCAAAATGTGTTTCTGCCCTGGCTCTGTCTTGCTGGCTCCAGCTCTGACTCCTCCATTGTGTGACTGCAGCAACTTACGTTAAATGGATGTTTACATTAGAATCTTTGGTTGTGGGTGTGAAGGGCTTCCGGAAGTAAATGGAATTGCTGTAATTTATTAGAGAAAGGATGAACGTGAAACAGAAAAATACTGTCATGTAATCCAATATTTTTAACAATGTAACTGTATTCCAATTACCATCTATTTAAACTCTAACTATAACGGAATACAGTTACCCTTAATTTGTCAAATGAATATGTAACGTTGGTACACGTATTCTGTTACTCCCCAACACTGGAAACCAGGTAGTGTCACAAAACCAGATTTCTACCCTTTTCACCTCTAAGTGCTGTATATGTAGACATATTTACTGCACATTCAGAGCTTGCCTTTTCAGAAACTTGTGGGGCAGTTGGTAACGTAAGGCTAGGGAGTTGGCTGTAATCGGGAGGTTGCCAATTCAAGTCCCAGACCGGTAAAGGTACCTCTGAGGTACTCATGAGGTAGGTACGGTCCCCAGACACTGGTGTAAAAAGCCAAAAATCTGCCCACTGCTCCTTCATGGATGGGTCAAATGCAAATGCCGTGGACACATTTTGACAATGTGAAATACTCACGCTGAATCATTCCATAGTTTTATCATAATCCCGACGATTAGAACGTGCTGAGAGCTTTGTTTGCTGTTGTAGTAATACAGAGTAGGAATGTGATGATTTTGGGAGATTTCAGAACAGCGTGTAATGGACACGGTTTTATTGTTCACATAAAAATATCAACCGTGATTGAAAGTCTAAGCTGCAGTGTGTTCTGTTCGTTTTTGGACAAAATGTTCCTTTCTCTTCCAGCTCTCTGTTCGGCATAGAAGATTTAATGTTGCAACGGCTGCAGCACAAACGTCGGCGGCGTCTTATAGAGTGAAAATGGGATTATGTTCATCTTTAAGTTAATCGTTTACAAAATCAAAAAAAAAAAAAATTGCTTTAGTAAAGCTCATTAGAGTGGACGTGAGTTTCAAAATGATATTTCTAGTTGTATGACCGTTTTTGTTGTGTTGTGTGTTGTAAGTGTGTATTGCTCGTGTCTCGAGTCTGTGGTCCGCAAAATTCTGCTTCTTCGTCACTTTTACTCTCCCTGATGGTTTTTGGACTGGAGCGCTGGGATTTTTGGGATATGAAGTCACATTGAGACACATCCACACAGAAGGGAAAAAGACCCAGTTCTGTTCTGTTTGCTTAATGATTCAGCGAAAAAATACTGCAGAACTTGCTGTCTCTTCTTCCTCTCCCGGGGAGGAGTAGTGAAGAGGAAAAAAAAACACGGCTTCTGAAATGAAGGAGCGAATGCACCAGCTCTCACCTGCTACGTGTCATGGTTTTTGTGAAGGAGGGAGGGCTCGGTAATGGCCGACGGCTTTTCTAAAGCGTAACCGCTTCTTCCCACGCTTGCGCGCCTCAGTGCCCCTAGAGGGCATTTCCTCAGAGATCAGAGAGGTGCCACCCTGCCCGACCGCTCCTGCACCCTCCTTACCACTATCAGCTCTCAGTAAATATTGACCAGGTTCCGCTGTTAAAGCCAGACTGCTAACCACAGAGCAGGTTAAACACCTTAATTCCTCCTTTCAAGGTCAGAAGGCACTCGCTTGTGTTCTCAGGGTGGAGAGCAGCTGCCTCAGCGCTTTAGTTCTATGCAGTCCACAGAATGGGTTTTAAAAGTTTAGTTGCAGCGAATATTTGAAGAATGGATTAGTCAGTCTGTAGTGGGAAACGTTCTCGTCACATTTTCAGGCCTCGAATCAGTATCACAATTATTTGAATCAATTAATTGTACATGATCAATGAGTAATTATTTTGTTTTTGTTTGATTTTTTCCCTCATAGGTCACTGACATAGCTGTACTGTAAATATAGTAGGGCTGCACGATATCAGAACATTCGTCATGCAGTAATGTTGTTGAATGTCATGATGACATCACTTACGATAAATCAAAAAGTACTTAAGTAAACTTCAGTGTGAAAGCCCCCCTGCGGCATCTCACAAGGCAGGAGATACGTACATCCCTGCAGCGTTCGTGAGATCAAATAATCGAACCATCGCAACATGGGGACCATCTGAAAGTGAGTGATTATTTGTCACTGTGAACACACCACACCACAGCACAGCATACAGGGCAGTTGGTCAAATAACACATCCACAAGGAGTGTTTGATCAATTTGACCAAGGCTACTTTGTGATGGGAAGTTGGGTGATCAGCCAACAACGTGTTCCAATCCTTGAGAATAGGAAATTCACAACAGCACAGCACACTGAGTACCTCAGTGGAAACTTAACCGCCCCTGGATTCGAACCTGCGTCCTTCTGATCACGGGGCAAGCACCCTACCGTTATGCCACCAACTGCCTCATCTCTACATCTTACTGTATTTCATATATTATGTATTTATGTATTAAATATTTCATTTTATGATATATTAGGTTTGTTGTTAGTTATTTACACTTTTATGCACTTGTTTGAAGTATGCACGGTGTAAGTCTGAATAAAACAACATATTTTTGATAGTGTACATCTACAAAAAGTAAATAATCCAGCTCAAACTATTTTCAGATCAATTAGACAAAAGACCTCAAAACTAGAGATCGACCGATATTGGTTTTTCATGGCCGATATCGATACCGATTATTGGTAGTTAACGGGGCCGATAACCAATATTTGGAAACTGTAGGCAAAAATTAAGAGAAAATCTCTGTCAAAATTTAGCCAGCTCCAATGGAACCTTCTCGGAGCTTCATGCTGCACTTGTTTGTGAGTTTGGTGTGAGTGGCTTCAGCATTGATTGGCTACTACTCATGTGACATAGCCAATCGGAGACTGTAGTGAGTGTAGGGACATTAAATGAAGCAGCGAGTCGAGAGCAAACGGCACAGAGAGAGGAGACGGCAGTGGAGCCACAGTAGCGCACCTTGTAATTACTCAACATCGGTGATGGTCAAAAATAAACTGATACCGATAATTGGCCCGGTTGATAGTCGGTCGACCCTTGCTCAAAACTCAAGAACTTTCCAACACATGTTTTATACATTTTGTAGTATTTAATTCATTCCTAGCTTGACATAACTTTTGTTGGTAACCCAACAAAACTCTGAATCGTATGTTTAAAAAAAAATATTTTAGAAAAAGGCACAAAATGTTGTGTAAACTATATTTCTTAGCGAAATAATGTAGCAAATGTGATTTCTTCAGTTTTCTGATTAAATTGTACCTCTAATTACAGAATGACTCATTGTTCTAAAGAGAGAATTCTTTTTCCTCGGCCTGTGTTCAGGGTTCAGCAAGTTTGTCGTTCAGTTTGCTGATGGTATTTATACTCATTTTGTCCAGTTTGCTGCATTAACTTCAAACCGGCGATGCTATTACAGGCAGCTTTTAAGATTTTCTACAGGCTGCTGTGCAGTTTCCAAAGACTATCTAAGCCTATCTCGCCTCAGACGTTTTTCCTTCCAGAAAGTTGTTGTGCTTTATAAAGGCTCCTAACAGTAAGCAATTACTCGCTCTTAAGGCTGATGGCTTGCAGCTCTGATGGTAAAGGTTGCCAGATTGTCTGCAGACAGCCAGCCGCCCTTGCCGCCTGCCGTTAGCCACGCGCTCCTCGGGATCAGAGGCAAGCCCGCCTAGTAGCTCTAGTGTGAGTCATCCGACCCCTATCCTGGTTTAACTTGCGCTGATAAAGGCTTCAGGAGGAAGGGAACTTGTCCAGACGTGTACTATGGCTCTGTGGCGCTGTGTGTTGTTTATTATGAGTGTGTGGCTCTTAAACCTGGAGAACTGAGACTTCTCTTCCAGAACCCCTTCTTCAGGTTTATTTATGGTGGTCCCAAGACCCTGGGGTCTTTATCTGTTTTGAACAAGATTGAAAAAGAAGTGTCTGTTTGTTTGTCTTGGTAACCGTCGCTGCGCCAAACACATTTAGTGAACATTCTTGAACGTTTGGATTGAAGGTATCCAGACTTCTTTTAAGGTCCTTGGCGTTGTTTCGCCTCTCATCAGAAAGGCTGCCCATCAGGTTTTTAGACCAGAAGAAGTCTTTCGGATGAAAGGTGATATGTCATTAGGTACGCACTGTTCCGATATGTGGATCAGATATCGGTCTGATAACGACTCAAATAGCTGGACCCAATCACCCACTCATATCTGCGGTGAAATATGGTGGTGGCCCTTTGATGCTTTGGGGCTGTTTTTCTGCCAGTGGTCCTCAGGTTTTTGTTAAGGTCAAGGGCATAATGCATTCTTTTTAATACCAGAACGTGTTAGCTAAAAAGCTGGTTGCCTATGAAGCCTGAAGCTTGTTTGAGTCTTATAACAAGAGAGTGATCTGAAGCATACTTACAAAACCTACCTAAAATTAGTTGCAATGGCCCTCTCAGTCTCTAGATATGATCCCAATTAACAGTTGGCGGTCTCACTTGAGGAGAGCGGCTCACAAAACAAAGCATCCCCATGAGCTGGAAGCGTTCTGCACGGAGAAGTGGTCCAGGATCTCGCCGCAAACGTTTTCTGACCTTGTTAAACACAACAGAAAGAGCCTGAGTGTCGTTATTGTCCGCTAAAAACAGACATTTTGGGAGCCAGTATTTTTGGAATCTGCCTTAGTATGAACCTTTATGAAATCTAAAAACTTAAATTTGTTCCAGAATTCTGTTCGACAAAACAAAAACATGAGGCATACCCAGTTGTTTACATTTATTGCATGTGTGGACGCTTTTAGGTCATTATATATAGTAGGGCTGTGCAAAGAAAATCGATACATTAATGTATCGTGATATTTCCTTTCATGATATATCGATTTCTAGCTCTAAAAATAACTGCCTCAGATAACTGACTGGCCACTTTAACTTCTTATTTTCAATCTTATGCACTTTATCTTAACGTTTTTGGTGTCCACTAGTTCAGTGTGTTAAAATGCAAAGACAATAAAGTTCAAATACAGTTCTGTGTTGTTTTGGCTGACTTATTAATGTAATGTGATTCATTAAGGCCACCCAGATTGTACACAACAACTTGCATTTCAGCTGTGTTTTTACATTTTCAGTGACCTGTAGAATATGGCAATGTTTCACCATATGTATAGTATTGCAATATATCGTGATACAATCATGTTGTGACCCATGTATCGTGATACGTATCATATCGTGAGGTCCTTGCCAATACCCACCCCTAATATATAGTATGTCTATAGACAGGAGTGATTGTCATTATGAACACAGCACAGCACACAGTGCACCACAGCGAAATGTGACCTCTGCATTTGAGCCACTCGTGAAGGAGCGGTGGACAGCTTTTCTTGGCAGTGGCCGGGTAACAGTGCTTGGGGACTGTACATTGCTCGTGAGTACCTCACTGGTATCTTTATCAGCCTGGGACTTGAACCGGTGACCATCTGACCACGGAACCAACTCACTAAAAATAATGCCATGATTCTGACATTTCTAAGACAGCACCAAGTCGAGCGAGCATGAAAGCAGAGTCGAGTGAGAGCCGAGCATTTTGAGCGCATGTGCAGGCAGAGAGTTGAGCGTGTAAAGACAAGAGATTTTGCTTGCGAATGTTCCACCGCGTGCTCAGAATTTTGGCACCAAAATAGCACCATACATTTTAAGACAGAAGGGGCCGGTCATATAAAATCCGATCTCGACTTTGGACAAGGCTGGTATAAGCGCTACGTTTCGGGTGTACAATAAATGCGTCATCAAATATCGGCTCGAAATATCAGACATATCTAAGCGTAGGTCCAATGACGACGATTTAAGTACGAGCCATTATCGGCGGATTCTGATATGATTCCAATATCCTCATGCTTTCCTATTCATAAACATTTACAGTCCTGTTTGATTCATTTTAACAGCTTAGAAACTGATAGTTGTGGTTGTATTGCATCTCTGTGTTGACGCATTTCCTCTTAGTCTGAGTTGACCTGTCACTTAGGGCATTGTGTTTTGCAGAATGGTGACATTGTGATTGCTGCATCACATTTATCAAAATCTAGGTCTAGCATTAACCCAGCTTCCTGTCTAAGATATCAACTGCTTGGTTTCCTGGATTAAGTTATTATAGTTTCTATAATCCGCTCAATAACACAGCTAAAATATTCTACCAGACTAGTGGGTAGCTTGCCTAGACTTGCTTTGAGGTTCCATTGGTGCTGGAATTTAGTCCAAGACTAAGGTTAATCCATAATTAAGTAACGAGTCCGATCACGGCTAGAACATCAACATTTTCCACTTAAAAACCATGAACCTGCAGCATAAAGTCACGCAACTCTGTAGCTTGGACTCGCCCACCTTCACCTTCCTGGAAGCAGGTTTTTGGTTTTCACTGGTGGTCCAGCTGCTCCGCAATGACCCATGGAGGAGAAAAGTTTAACGGTGCCAGGGTTAAGCTTCAAACCTCATAACTCATATCCCCCCCTCCTTTTTCTCTCTCCCTCTCTCAACGCACACATGCACACACCGCCTGCGGCCATCTTGGAGCATTCCAGTGTGGAGAAAGAGACAATGAGAGTCTCATATGGGCCCGAATTCCTATATTAAATTCCTTCCGTGCCCACTCTTCATTCACCAGTTGTATCCATAAAATCTTTTCTGGGTCTGTAATGCGTTTTTTTTGCTCCCTCTGGGCTGGCCACTGATTCCCCACAGTCCCTGTCGGAATGTTTCGCTGCCTGGTCAGCTGGCAGGAGGCGGAGCCCAGCGTTCCTGCCTTTCCATTGGCTTGGGATGCTTTTGTTTTCTCATTGGCATGGCAATGCAGAATCAGACACAGCTGATTTGGATCCAGGGTATGTGAGCAGAAGGCCTGTTTCTCAAAATTCCGAACAATCCGGCGTTATTGTAAAGAAGCTACTTGTCTAGTCTCTGCAAATTGCACACCCCTTTCTATGTGTAAACATCACACGTTCTGATAGCTTTTATACTTATACTGTCCAATAACACATCCGCAAGGAGTGTTTCAATCCTTAAGAATAGGAAATTCACCACAGCACAGCACACAGTGCACCACAACGAAATGTGACTTCCGCATTTGACCCATCTGTGAAAGAGCAGTGGGCAGCTGACATTCATCGCCCAGGGAGCAGTGCTTGGGGACGGTACCTTACTCATCAGTACCTCAGAGGTACCTTTACCAGTCCGGGACTTGAAACAACAGCCTTCCGATCATGGGAACAGCTACCCCAACCGTTACGCTGCCAACTGTCCCAAGTTATGTTATGTACATAACATAAATTGAAAGTTGCTTGTTAGTTTAACTGATTCATTCTGTGTGAGAACAACAATCGTAGTTGCTTATTATGGTTTTGTATAGAGAGTACAAGTTGTATCATAATTTTATAGCTGATCTGTTGGCGTTTTTCGAACACAGCATCCACAATTTATCTAACATGTAGCTTTTCCTTATGTCCTCACATTTTAGGTCACTGAAAATGTAGCTTTTGCAAAACAGTTTCAATATTGAAATCAGAAATGATAAAATCCTAATGACACTCATCCCTAGAGATGGCATACAATATTGATCAGTGTCTTATTTTTTATCAGAATATTTTTGATGCATTGAATTATTAGTACTAGCGCCTAAGATGCGACTTTCCAATTTGTTCTGTAGTGTGTTAACTTAAGTTTAATGGAATAACCTTTTGGGAGCACATGATGTCAATATATGTAAAATCTGTAGGCCTTATAGAAGTTGTAACTCCAGCTAGAGACGCTTCCTCATACGACACTGAATGCTGATTTCACAACTTGGGTAATTAAGGGCTTGTCTGTTCAAGCCTTTGAAATTCTGTCTGAAAATGCTGATTTATAACAATATTCATTAGTAAACTTTTCAGAAACTTAACTGTCATTATGGGGTGGGGGCATGGGGGGTTAAATCCTTAGTCTTTAGATGTGGAATATGTGTAGATTCAGCTAGCCGTCTAAAATGTTTACACTTCATCAGTTATTGAGCAGTAAAAGCACATGAAATATTCCAGACCATGATTTATGCCAGCGCTTCTCACTCCCAGTCCTCGTGGACCGCCGCTCTGCACAGATTTGAGTTTCCCGACCCACAGCACCGCTGATGTTACTGTTTAGCTAATTAGCAACGTAGGATCAGCGTGCAGTGGTGCAGGAAATACTAAATCTGGGCAGAGCGGTGGTCCACGAGGACTGGGGTTGAGAAACGCTAATTTATGCCCATTTGCATGGGATAATGAAGTTGGATCTCAAACTCCAAATTTACACTTACATTTTCAGCATTTAGCATACAGTCATATCCACAGTGACTTCCATGTCCTAATTTCAGGGACAGTCTCCTTGAGAGCAATTTAGGGTTGATTAAGGGTCTTGTTCAGGAACTCAGGCAGGATTTGACCCCATGACCTCTTGGTCCAGAGGTGAGTATCCTAAACACTAGACCAGCACCATCCCAAATCAAAGTCTGTTTTTAATGATCCCAGTAAGTGAGTAAAGAGCAAGCAAGCTATGATGGGTGATAATGTGGTCAACTTTTCCTCTAGTTTCTGCTTTCAGTTGCCACAATTCTGCACACTGATCTTCACAGGACAGAGTGTGTTCCTGTCTTTCATAACCTCCGTCTTCCCCCCTCTCTCTCGCTCTCTCACTCTCTCTCTCTCTCTCTGTCTCCAGCTCCTACTCTGTCTCTCAGGAGTCTGTGCCTTAGTGCCCTGCATTTTTACGGTATGATTCAGCTGTTCTGATTTAGTGGTATGACATGGTATTTCTCTCTCTCTCGCTCTCTCAAACACACACTCGTTCTCCCTCTCCCACACATACGCCAGTGTTTCGGGAGGTGATCTGGGTAGTAATCTGGTCCTACGCCAGCTGTGCCATGCGGTGCGTTGAGCTTCAGTGCCATTTAGGAGGTGATGACTGATGTTATTGTGTGTTGTCATCCATTTCCTCCCTCACTGACCCCACATGCACACCACGCTTCCCTTTTTTTCCCCTGTCCGTCACGTGTCTGTGTGGTGCTGGGGTCACGTTTATGCCGCTGATGATGATGAAAGTCTGTTTTCATCACGATACAATGTTATATTCATTCAGCGGACAGCGATTTGACGTCTGCCAAATTCTGCTACGATACTGTTTCGAATGGATTCAATTTGGGAAACAGTGATTGATGCAAATCAATATCAGATGCTGGTTTCACCTCCATTCATATCAAATCACAAAAAGCTACAAAATCTTAAGCCATTTTTATTTCCTGAGCTCAACCAGACATTTAAGTGACAAACAGTCTTCTCTTTTAATGAAATAGTTCAATATAAAATGTTCAGTATAAAGTGACAATATGTATGATGTCTGATCGATGTTTTTATGTTGTAACAATGCTGTGGGTTTGTTTATCATTGACTCGATCTTTTGTTGTATTGTTACACCCCTCTGTATTAAGGATTCTTGGATAAATTTGAAGTAAAATGTTCTTGCCTTAGTAAACAACCTTCGAGGCAAAATGTCATTTTTAACCATACCGTAACGGAAATGAAACTGTGTATGTGAGAGAGAGAGAGAGAGAGAGAGAGAGAGTGTGAGAGAGAGAGAGTGGGAGAGAGGGGAGCGGAAGCAGGCAGTGTGATGCTCAGTCTAAACAATCTTGCTATTACTCAGGGCTCAGAGAAGTGTGTGTCTGTGGGTATTTATGAAGTTGTAGGTACCTTTGTGTTCCTCCAAAATCACTTTTATTTTTATTTTTTTATGGTTTTGTGGGGACATTGGAGCGGTCCCCATGAAGAAAAATGACTTTATAGAAAATATGCTTGTTTATTTCAGAAACTAAGGCCATGTCCACACGTACACGGGTACTTCTGAAAACTTTTTTTTTTTTTTATCGCGTCCACGCGAGCACGTTTTCAAAAATATCTCCGTGTGCACACAATCGCAAAAACGCTGTCAAAAGCATGCCTTGCATTGTAGATGAAAACCTAATGTAGACACGGCGCATACTGTGACGTCATATGAGTGGCGCACAGTGTGACGCGAAGCGGGCCCTTTTTCAAAGCCTTTGTTTTTCTTGTCCACACCTAAAAGCAGAAACTGAGTTTTCAAAAATCGCCACTTTGGCCGTAGTTTTCAAAAACCTCAGTTTTCACTGACCCAAAACGCCGTTTACGTGTGGACGAAAGGCCAAAATGCATAGAAAAACCTCCGTTTTCAGAAATACCCGTGTACGTGTGGACATGGCCTAAAACAGGTTAAAGATGTGCATTTGGTTACTGAGGTTAGGGTTAGGGTCAGGTTTAGGTGTAAAATTATATACATCTCATCATTAAGGGAGTCTATGGGAAAAACCTCACAAAAATAGTAATACAAGACTGTGTGTGGAGCAAATGTGGGCTGTTCTGTCTGTTAACAAACTTAAAACAGCTGAACCCAACAATCTTCTTACTCCTCATCAATCAGTCCATTAGCCACTGCTTGGGATGTGAGTCCTGTTCTGTAAGACTCATTGACCTGAACTGATACATTGATTCCAAGATCAATAAGCCCGTAGCAATGATCTAATATGAAACTATCATCCAGACATCACACATCTTGTAATGTCACTAACCAAGCAGGTGTGGCACTTCATGTTGAACAGCAGGAAGAGAAATGTCTTTATGTTGAACAGCAGGAATGTCAAATGCTTTTTTACTCGCTTCTTGTGGTTTGATATACACTACCAGTCAAAAGTTTGGACGCACCTTCCCATTCAATGTTTTATTCTTTATTACCATGACTATTGACATTGTAGATTCTCACTGAAGGCATCAAAACTATGAATGAACACATATGGAATTCTGTAGTAAACAAAAAGTGTGAAATAACCCAGAACATGTTTTATATCTTAGATTCTTGAAAATAACCAGCCTTTGCTTTGATCACTGCTTTGCACACTCTTGGCATTCTCTCGATGAGCTTCATGAGGTAGTCACTTGAGATGGTTTTCCAACAGTCTTGAAGGAGTTCCCAGAGACGCTGAGCACTTGTTGGCCCTTTTGCCTTCACTCTGTGGTCCATCTCATCTCAAACCATCTCGACTGGGTTTGGTCAGGTGACTGTGGAGGCCAGGCCATCTGGTGCAGCACTCCATCACTCCTTCTTGGTCAAATAGCCTTTACACAGTTGATTCATAGTTTTGATGCCTTTAGTGAGAATCTACAATGTAAATAGTAATGAAAATAAAGAAAAAACATTGAATGGGAAGCTGTGTCCAAACTTTTGACTGGTAGTGTAAATAGAAGAGGTCGTTATATATCAGCATAAGATATTGTCTCATGCCAGTTGCAGGGTCCTGAGTTGACTCGATTCGAAATTGCCTCGTAGCAGACTTTGTCATATCAGCAGACGTCAATTTGTTGTCCACTGAACTGATGTAATATCGTATTGTGATGGAACGTGGCCGTCTGAGATGTGTTTATTTCTGCTATTATTGTTTATTATTGTCTGTCTGCTTATGGTGTGGACTAACCCGGTGTGGTTCAAGTTTATTATCTTATGTATTAAATACAGTGAAATTCTTATGCCCTTCCTCTCTCTCTCTCTCTCTCTCTCTCTCTCTCTCTCTCTCTTACAAAAACATAGACATTTATAAAAGAGCCCCACATTTCACATTCTCTGCACCAATATATACAAAAGAAAGATTTCATAGAATAAATAATGTAGGTGCAGTGTTACTATGAGGAGAATTAGATCACCCGCTGATCTACTGCACAACCAACACAAACAGACCTGCCTCGCTAGTCACAGACCACGCCCCTGCAGTACACCCTGACTCCACCCGCTGCTCGGGGGATTATTTGTGGAGGTTATCAACACCCCTATGTCTGAGCCCTGCTTCCTGTCCCGCGATGCAGGATGGGGGAGTTTACACAGCAGACACAACAATGTATTCCAGCACCCCACACACACACACACACACACACACACACACACACACACACACACACACACACAGACTGCTAGTTAAGTGTCTATTTCTGTCTGTCTGTGTTTTGCCGTTTGCAGTATAGCAACATGGTATTTTTTGAAGAAGATTTTTTGGCTTGTTCACAACATTACTGTTACTGTGAGCTCTTACAGAGTCTGGTACGGCTGTTTGCACCATCTTGGACCATGGTTCATGAAGACATCAATCCCAAAATAAGTGTACTAATTTAAAATTGTCACCGCAGTTGCAAGACAGAAAGAGCAGAGAGTGCAGAACAGGGGCGTAGCACCAAATTCTGGGCGCTATACACAAGCAGTCACCACGAATCCACGAACATGGACTTGGGGAACCGTTACCTCTCCAATGACCGTACCCATCAGATTTGATCTGTTGAATCTGCTTTTTGAAGTGAATGTCATTGACGATTGAACGTTAACGTAAGACTCTCTGCATGTTAAGTTCATGGTGCTTTTTATTAGTCGGAGCCTATTCTCTACTGTATGTTCATTATTTATTGTTATTATTGTTTACACACATTTGTCCACTCATGCTCTTAATGTTAAGTTTTGTATGCTGTAGGGTTAGCGTTGTGCAACCCCCGAATTCTTGTGTCTGTTTTATGTAGCATCGTGGTCCTGAAGAAGCTCAACTGTATGGCTGTATATGATTGGAATGACAGTTAAACTTGATTTGACTTGACTTACCGTACATATAAAATCTCCTCCCCCAGACTTCGCTTGTGTCCGTTGCTTGCAGCACAGTTGGCCTTTTAACCCCGGTACATGAACAGGTGATGCGGGTTGAGGCGCAGTTGAGTCAGCAAGATTTGCGTACATGCAAAAGAGTGTGGTGATGTTAACGGAAGCCTCATGGACGAAACAGACAGACAGTGAGAGGTGCTTTAGCTTGTTGCTTAACAAAGACCAGGTCCGGTTGTTTTTTCGGGGAGTAAGGCTACGTTCACACTGCCATGCTGAAGTGACTCAAATGGGATTTTTTGCCTTAATGTGACACAGATCTGATCTTTTCAGGGCTGTTTGGACACGCAAATCTGATCTTTTTTTCAAATCAGATTTGTGTCACTTTCATATGTGGTACTAAATCTCATACGTATCTGATTTGCAGCAATGCGACCTGAATGTGAACGCTCAGATCGGAATTCATGCGGCTTTTTGCTTATACGCGTGCGCTGACGTCATCAGCCTGCACCGGCAGCGCGGAAAGGTAGAAATGGAGGAGAGCTGCGATAACGGAAAAAGCTAGCCGCCTGACTTTTTTTTTCTTTTTCGACCTACTCGCTGATTCACCGTTTGTCGTCGTCCAGAGCAAAGTGCGATACATGCGTGAGCTACTAACGTCTCCATTTTTAATGCCATGAGTCGTCCCACAGATATGACGTTTTTTGTTGTTGGTGACGCAGTTGACCCGCGTAAAAACGTATCAGTGTGCACATGCGTGACGTTCGATGCATTCACATTACAGTCAGATACAGGTCACTTGTAGTTATGAATGTGAACCGTCAAGATAGACAAATCCGATCTGAGCAAAAAATCGGAATTGAACGATGTGGCTGGCAGTGTGAACGTAGCCTAGGTTACAGCGTTTAGGTAGGTAGTGATGGGTGATAAAACGATCTGGATCTTTTCAGGGTTGTATGAGGTTTGATTAAACAGAGAAACAGACAATGCATGCTTCCAGTAATGTCAAGTAGGCGTCATGTCGGAGCAACAACCATCCACCGTTGCCTGCCCCCATGTAGGAGCTACCGTTACTCTGTGAACGTTCACAATGAACGTTCACAGAGTAACGTTCACAATGAATAACGACAGTGTAAATATGAAAGCACCACTGTAATCGTTTCTACTGTGTGATGCATCAAAAAAATTGTTTACAGATATCTGTAAATTAAGGCTGTGCGATATGGCAAAAAAAATCATATTGCGGTACATTTTGAGCCCTAGGCGATAGACGGTATATATTGCGGTATATAATTAGATCTGTAAATTTCAATATAACTGTTACTTTAAAGTAACAATTCTTTCCTTGTTTGTGTAAAACATTAGCTTATTGAGTTTTCTTCAGTTCTACAGCCGTGTAAATATATATTATTTAAATGTCTTACCTTTATTTAGACCAAAAAACGTAAAAAATTGCACAAGGTGAAAGTGGCCCAATGTCCTTATCATTTAACTTTCATTCAAATGTAATATATAAATATTTTACATTCATATTTTTACTTAGTTCTCAGCTTTATTTATTTACTTTCTCAAATTTCTTACTTTTATTTACAATGACTTGCACAGTATCACGAGGGAGCCAGGTGTTCATTTCAGCACATTATGCCTGTATAACTGAGCATGAGGCAAATACAGAATCTTTAATCATTTCTGCCATTAAATAAAAAGGACGTTTCTGGCCAAATCCGTCGATCGAACGTGGCGTGGCGAGCGGCAGACGGAGCGGTTCCCTTGTCGAAACATACGGGCCCAGGCCGGAAAACTTTGGCTTCTCTCATATTCAACAGCGTATATTTTGCAGATTATGTTTTTCTGCTCAGTATCCGAGACCCTAAATCCAAACCATGTCCAGATTATGGACGTTGCACCGGTCTTATTAACGAGCTGCTCTTCCGTACACCCTCTCTCTCCATTTTCCGAAAACAAATGCCTCGTGGTGTGGTTTTCGTGCATTTGACGCGACTTGATTACGTCATTTCCGCGGGCGAGGAGCGGAAATTTCAGCGGTATGCCGTTATGATCAAAATCTCTTATCGTTGGCCAAATTTATATCGCATACCTTTTATACCGTCCACTCGTACTGTAAATGTAAATTTTATTCCAAATCAATCTGGTGTAGCGTAGGCTTCGGTGAACAACTCGGCCATTAGTCAGTGGTGGCGGCACAATCTCTCATCTTCTTGGCTCAACGTGAGTAAATCTGGTGGTAAATGTGTTAACCGCTGATGTAATGTCATAATGAGGGCACATCTTCATCAAAACCCAGATGCAAGATATGTTGCAAATGCAAACATTAAATCACAAGATACTACCCTAATGAATATGTTGATTATTGATTTTGATTTGATTTTTTTTTTGCTATTAAAAGCTTCAGTAAGGATTTATTTTGCATGTTTTCAAAAGTTTGATACTTATTGATCATTTTAAAACATCAACAATCTAAAGAAGTAAACTATACATTAGTTAAGTAGATGGTCAATATAAACCAGAATGGGAAATTCTATATCACGATAAACATCAAGATCGATCAATGTAGAAAAAACATTGGAATCTAGTAGTGGGCTTAGTCCTCCTCCTCCTCCTCCTCCGTCGTGCTGGCTGGTGGTCCGTCTGAGGATTTGAGTCTGTCTCCTTGCTTGGCATCTGCTGTCTGTCTGGAATAGGCTGGGGACATGAAGGCTGAGGCTATCGACCAGGGGTTTCGGGTGAACAAGGGATTATAGCTTGTCAGTGGCTGTTGTAATGGTTTGTGACTTTCACTCGAACGCTGCACACGGTGTTCATTTATTAAATCATTTATTATATTGTTTTGTAGTTAGACGTGATTAATGTTACCAGGCAAAGCTTTAGGTCATTAGGCAGGTTCATATCAATGATGACAGACTGGCAGGTGTCAGGAAACGTGTAAAACACACATTGAGGAGGTTGGTAGCATAATGCTTTGGGCGTTCACCCCGTGATCAGAAGGTCGCCGGTTTCTGGTCCCGGACCAGGAAAGGTACTACTGGCGTACTCATGAGAAAAGTACCGTCCCGAAGCACTGCGCCCCACCCCAACCAAAAAAAAAGGTGTCCACTGCTCCTTCATGGATGGGTCAAATGCAGGGTCACATTCCATTGTGGTGCACTGTGCTCTGTGCTGTGCTGTGTTCACAATGATAAAAAAAAATCACTCAGGTGTATAAGCATTAAAAAACTACATCGTAAGCCATAGCAAATAAATAAACAGAATTAAAATAATTAAAAATGTCCACATATCTTTTCACTTTTGTCATATTGTGGAGTATGACTGGAAGTTTGTTCAGTGAAAAATGCTGGGAAACCTGTGGAAGTTGTGTTGTGTTGAGTGGCAGTTGGTAGTGTAACATTTAGGGAGTTTGCCCTGTGAACGAAAGTGTCGACGGTTCAAGTCCCAAACCGGTAAAGGTACCACTGAGGTACTCATAAGGAGAAAAACTGCCCACTTCTCCTTCACAGATGGGTCAAATGCAGGGTAACGTTCAGTTATGGTGCCCTGTGTGCTGTGCTGTGTTCACAATGACAAATAATCCCCACTTTAATTTCATTTCTGTTTTTGCCTGTTGTTCAGTACGCTTTGGGTTGAACCTGATGGTGCAGATCTGTGGGTGTACCACTGAGTCTTTTCCCAGTGCTGGGTGAGGGACTGTGCCCACTAACAGGCGGGGACCGTGGTTGGCAGGCTATTGTCACATTCCACAGGGTGGCATTGCTCTGTGTGTGTGTGTGTGTGTGTGGTGGGGGGGGTTTATCCTGAAACGCTCCTGTTATGCTGGTCATTCATTTGCCTTGAAATCAGGAGTAACGGCGCATATTAATTTTCAAAATAGGTATGTCCACGTTCTACCTCTGCAGCTAACATTCTCATTCTCTCTCTCTCCCTCTCCACAGCTGTGGATGCCATGAAACTCAATCCGCAGCAAGCTCCATTATATGTAAGTATCCCGGCTTCTTGTCTGTCACACGCCGCGCTGCAGCCCGACTCTGTGTGGTGCTTTTATTTGTTTATTTTATGATTATTTTATTTATTACAGACATGTAGTCTTTTAAATGCAATATCACAGCAGTGGGCTGAGTCTCATGTCCAGCTCCTCACCCCATGCAGGGCAAGCAGCACTCTCCACATTTAATTAAAAAGCGCCCAGTGCTAAAGTAAATAATATGAAATTACCCAGCTCACACTCCCAGCCCCCTGACACATGCACGCGCACACACACACACACACACACACACACACACACAGCCTTCCTGGGAGTGGCTGAACCATCAGAGCAGAAAGAAACAGAACATGTTCTTGAAGATAATTACTGTAATAGACGCTGAGGGCTTTACAAAAAAATCATGCATGTACAATACACCCTGATTAGATTATGCATAATGGGAGTGGTGGTGTGTGTGTGTGTGTGTGTGTGTGTGTGTATTTACAGTGAGATTGCTGTGTAACTGCTCTGAGAACTAGTTTGAATGGCAGGCTGATCCTGTATGTTGTGTTTAAAGAAGGGACAGTAATTATTCAGTGTTTGCTGTTTGCAGCAACACTCATGTGAGGGTTTGTCGTTGTTATAGTCAGTTAAAAATGTATCTGTGTGGGTGGGTGTGTGTGTGTGTGTACACGTGTGGATGTGTGTGTGTGTACGTGTGGATGTGCATGTGTGCAGACGTGTGCACTTGTGCATGTACATGTTCCTGTATTTGTGCATATGCTTTGTGCATATACGTGTGCGTGTTAATTATGAATGTGCGTTAATTATGTGTGTGTGTGTGTGTGTGTGTGTATGTGTGGATGTGTGTGTGTACGTGTAGGTGTAGGGGTGTGTGTGTGTACGTATTGATGTGCATGTGTGCAGACGTGTGCACTTGTGCATGGTCCTGTATTTGTGCATATACTTTGTGCATATACGTGTGTGTGTTAATTATGAATGTGCGTTAATTGTGTGTGTGTGTGTGTGTGTGTGTGTATGTGTGCACGGATAAATGTGCACATTCATGTGTGTCTCACTCTCTCTTTCTCTTTATACAAAGTGTGTGTGTGTGTGTGTGTGTGTGTGGTTACAGCTGCTCGCCTGTGCTAGTGTTTTGCATGTGCACGTTGCAGGTGGCTGTACTGATAACATTTATTTTACACACATGACTTGCAGCCTGGGGAGGAGTGAGGTGCAGCCATCTTTCTGTCTTCCATCTCTCTCTCTCTGTCTTTCTTTCCCCCACCTCCCACTCTCTCTTTCTTTCTTTCCTCCACCCCCTCTCTCTTTATTTTTTCCATCCCTCTCTTTCTTGCTTTCCTACTTCACTCCCTCTTTCTTTGCTCCTTCCCCCTTCTTACTTTCTCTCTTTCTTTGTCTTTGTTTTATCTTTACTTTTGTCTTTATTCCTTTCTTTCCTCCATCCCCCCTCTTTCTTTCATTCTTTGTTTTCTCCATCCCACCTCACTCTTTCTTTCTTTCCTCCATCCTTCTATTTCGTTCTCTTTCTTTCCTCCGTCCCTCTCTCTCTCTCTCTTTTTTTGTCTTTGTTTTTTCTTCACTATTGTATTTCTTTCTCTCTATCCTTCCTTCCTTCCCTCCCTCTTACTTCCTTCCCCTTTTTTTCCTTTCTTTTCTACTTATGTTGAACCTGCAAGTTTCCTGTCTCTACTGCAGTCTGGCCTTTTGTCATTTTTTAACAACTTATGATGTGTGTCTGTGGTAGGGGAGACTGATTTATAGTTAGTTGAGGCACAAAAGATCCTGTTGTTTTTTTGTGTGTGCGCGCTAGCGGGTGTTGTGTTATCTGAACACTAATTAAAAGCGTAGCAGCATCATTAAGCTGACGAGCGGCTGATTTATAAGCTGTTGCTGTAAGCAAGAGGAAGTGAGGGGGAGTGTGCAGAGGACTGTGCGTGCGTGCGAGCGCGTGTGCGAGCGCGTGCGCGCGTGCGTGCATCCTCGTGGGGAGCTGGTCTAAGCTGCTGAGTTGTGTCAGTGTTAATAAAACAGCTGAACACCAAACCCCCCCATTATTGTTCAGCCGGAGGAGCTAACAGCACACACTCCTGCTCCTCCTTCTGAATAATCAGTCCTTCATCATTAGTCTGTGTCAGTGCTCTGTTATTTACTCATTTGTTTAACATATTTTTATCTTGTCATTTTCTTACTGTGACTTCGTTCATCATGAGGGAAGAATGACTAACTGCTGTGCAGCGGAGGAGAGCTCAGCCGATATGGGATTTTTAAAAAACGATACCAATGTAGATCTTTGAAAAATCAGATAAAAACAAAGACCGCAAGTAAACAATGCTTTTTTTTTTTCATCAGAAGTGCATCAGAGTGTAAGCCGTTTCTGTAAACGCAAACAAAACAAACACAAAACCCAGTAGTTGAGATAAAATGTACGATTAATTGTGATTCAGGTCGTGTCGCCTAGTCCTAATACGATCACCTAATAGTGAGGTGGATATTGTGCTCCGTGTACTGTACATTATAGCGGCCGAGGTGGTGCTGGTTATGTCCAGCTGGGTGGTCCGTCTCATCTCTCTGTTTATCTTCTAGCCTTTGGCATGTGTCCCCCTGCAGCACCTGCTCTCCATATTGGGCCTCGGCAGGCTAAAAGCGTCCCCGCTCCCGCCCGAAAAAAGCTCCTTAAAGCTGCAGGTTGAGCTGTGTGAGGAGCTTCACCCCACGTCCTGCGCACATGACTGCGGCTTTTTGTTCTGGCCGACTGAAACACGAGGAGTCTGTTTGGCGCTGATGTGGACCGGCGAGCCATATGTTGTGACCTCGGCTGACTTTAGCCTTTTACTAAGAGAGTTATGCTGCTGGGCTCGTTAAGAGTGGGACAAGCTGCTTCTGTCCTTCATTTGGGCTGGAAATATGCTCGGCCACGCCCCTTCCCCCTGCTTCGGCCAATAGAAGGTGGAGATGCCACCTCTGGATAGGATGAGTGAGATGTTCTTTGCGACGATTATTTTCATGATCGATTAATCAATATTTCTTCTTCAAATAATTGATTAGTTAGTGATTTTGAAATGGACAAAGAAAAAGATGTGCTTAAAAGACGCAGTGCAGCTGTTTTTTAATCTGATCAAATTTTTAATTCTCATCAAATTTAATTTTTTCTTCAGTCCAACTTTATCAGTTGTGATTCCGATACTTGGGCTTTGGGTATCGGCCGATCCCGAGATCCGATACCAGTTCTTAATGAATAATTTGTGTATTTCTCTGTGAAGAGGATTCTGTTGTGCTTAAGGAAATACTTGACTTAGATACTGTTTGCTGAAAACGATGCAGAGTTGTTGTCCTTCACACCGCCCTCTCACACAAGCACAGGTTCCAAATATGTCACCCTCCACGGCAAAACCAGTCGCTTGTCGCAACGGAGGTTTCCGAGAAAAACGAGCGTTTATGTTGCGTGGGGTAAAATTTGGGATTTTTGGTTTTTAGTGTTTTGAAACAGTGGAAGGTCTATACTGTACTGTTGTGAATAAATTTGGCTGAAAAACTTACCCTTTCCATCCTAAAAACGTGACTTTCTTGAGGTGAGGAATTCAATTCCAGCAGAATGTTAAAAGTTTCTGTTTTGACCGCTCTACTTCAATATTTACGGTAAATCCACTGGTTGACTAGCGTGAAGATATTTCTCCGGAATCCATCTCCGTCTCCCGAGTTCAGTTAACCTAACGCAGGTGGGCTATCCGTGTGGCTGTGAATGCAGCGTAGGCTACCGTAAATACAAACGTAGCCGCGACCGCACCAAGCGTCTGTGAGTGCTACGGCGATAGTCAACTTCAAAGGCAGATTTCTCCGTTTCTCACTTGGCGTGACAGGAGAAACCCGACTCCTTTGAATGTTGATATCTCAGTCATATGTCGTCCCATTCATTCGATGTAGGTATCGTTTTGAAGGTTGATTTATGCCCTTTCATGGAAACATAACTCAATTTTGAAAATTTGCAACAAGCGACTGGTTTTGCCATGCAGAGTCTCAAATGCTGTACATTATACTTAATAAAACCAGTTTATTGCAGTACATTCTATTGCATGGTGTTTTTATACAATATTCGTTCTTTATAAGCACATTTTTCTTATTTAAAAACGTAACAAAAAAATCGGTGTTTTTTGGGGGGTTCCGGAACGGATTAATGGCATTTGAATTCATTTCAATGGGGAAAATTGATTTGACATACGAGTAATTTGAGTTACGGAATTTGAGTTCCATCATGGAACGAATTAAACTCGTAAGTCAAGGCACCACTGTACTTTATTAATTGATTAGAATGAGTAACTAGTTATTTTCATAGAACGTCCGGTGAGTAATTCCAACTAGCAAGGCGATATGGCTAAATTCAGATCACAATATTTTTGGACCAGATGTTGATATACAGTGTACACCGTTATTTTATCCTATCCATCGTTGCTCAAAAGAAGTCACTCTATACTATTCGCTCATTCTGTTCTAAGCGTTTTTGTTTAAAGGTTAAGACTTAAGATCTAAATTAGCTGCCAAAATGATCACTGCTTACAACAAAACTTATAGTAGAGCTGTGTGATTCACCCCACACACACTGTTTATATTACACATCGCCTCTACACACCGACTTATCTGAATTCTACGGTCCTGTGCTGCAGTTCTGGGTCAGTGTGTGGAAACCGTAGCTCTGGGCAGTTCACCAAAAATGTGTTTAGAACCTCTCACTTGTGAACTTCATCATGTCCATGTTGGTTAATTCAGGTAAAATTTTGTGCTCAAAATTTTTGCACACAATAACACCATACATTTTAAGACAGAAGGCTCGACTGGCACAAGTGCTACCTTTCCGACATACGACAAATGCGTCATAAAATGTCGGCTCAAAATATCGGGTAAATCTAAGCATCCGTTCGATGCCAGTGACTTGAAGTATTGATCAATTATGATATGATTCCGATGTTATCGTGCATCCCTAATATTTTCCCAAATGTGTGTTTTAATGTTCTGTCTCTCTAAAATGTCAGAATGAGAAGTTGAGTCATGTGCCTTCACCCTCTTTGGTAAAAAGACACCACAGTGTGTTTTGATATATATTGCACTAATATGTAATTGTGTGTGATTTGTGGCGTTGTGGTGTGTTACTCAACACAGTCGCACACAAGTTTCACAGTTTTTTGGTAAGACAGTGCCCTCTTTTATTCTTATCAACTTTGTTAGATGTTGCCGCTGTGGTTTATTTATAACACACACACGCACACACATAAAACTGTAATTAAGAGGGGATGGGCAGATAATGAATGTTTTGTATTGTAGTGTGTGTGTGTCTGTGTTTTAGTAGTAGAGGTCTGTGTGTTGAAACGCTGCTCTTCATATGCAGGTGATGAGTGTGATGCTGCTCCGCTATTGATGTGTGATATACGATGAGGGTTTCTACACACCTTTTTCAATGTTGTGTTGGTAATGTGTTCACTGTTGTGCTGAAGTTTCTCGATTCTAGTCCCTCTTTAACGTGTGTGTGTGTGTGTGTGTGTGGTCATGTAAACATATAATAACCTTAAATAGTCTTAATCCAAAAAAGAGAATCTAACAATGTTAAATTGTGTTAATGTTGGGTGTATGTATGTGTGTGTTTTCCTGCGTAGGGCGAGTGTCTGTTGACGGTGCAGCTGAGTGAGGAAGAGTGTGGTGAGGAAGAGAACGATGTGGAGTTTTACCTGCTCTTCACCGGCACCACCCAGAGACACCTCACCTCCACCCTCAGACTCAGCCATGTTACACTGCAGGCAGTCTGCCCAGGTTGGTCTCTGTCTGTCTCTAATACACACACACACACACACACACCGAGATCCCTCCCTCGGCTTCCATTATGACTAGATGTACATGACACTACAACCTCAACCAAAAGCAAATCTTTTCACAGAGAACTTGAAAAGTTGAGTCTGTATTAGGACGGACCCCCGCAATGAGAATAATTCCCCCAAAAGCCACAAAACGGACAAATCTTAGGACCTTTTAGGACACAACCAGATCCAGTCCTCCCCCACATGCACCCACACACGCACACACACACTCACACACGCACAACCAGGACCTTCTGTGAACCAAGACAGCTCCTCTAACTATAAATCAGCCTTTCCCTACTACAGAAACCCACCACACACATCAGAACATGTTATAAAGAGAGGAAAACAGGCTGCACTGCAGGGAGGGAGGGAGGGAGGGAGGAAAGAGAGATGGAAGGTGTGAAGGAAAGATTTATGGAAGGAAGAGAAAACAATTGAAGGAAAGAAAGATAGATCAAGGGAAGGACGGAAGGAAAGAAAAATAGAACGATGGAAGGAAAGAAGAAAAGATAGATCGAGGTAAGGATGGAAGGAAAGAAAGAAAGATTGATTGGTAGAATGCAGGAAGGAAAGATCAATGGAAGGAAGGACGGAATGATCAACTGAAGGAAGGAACGAAGATTGATGGAAGAAAGGAAGGAAGCAAGGAAGGATAGATCGAGGTAAGGATGGAAGGAAAGAAAGAAAGAAAGAAAGATTGATAGAATGAAGGAAGGAAAGATCAATGGGAGGAAGAAAGACGGAAGGAAAGATCGAAGATCGATGGAAGCAGGAAGGAAAGATCAATGGAAGGAAGGACGGAATGATCAACTGAAGGAAGGAACGAAGATTGATAGAAGAAAGGAAGGAAGCAAGGAAGGATAGATCGAGGTAAGGATGGAAGGAAAGAAAGAAAGATTGATAGAATGAAGGAAGGAAAGATCAATGGGAGGAAGAAAGACGGAAGGAAAGATCGAAGATCGATGGAAGCAGGAAGGAAAGATCAATGGAAGGAAGGACGGAATGATCAACTGAAGGAAGGAACGAAGATTGATAGAAGAAAGGAAGGAAGCAAGGAAGGATAGATCGAGGTAAGGATGGAAGGAAAGAAAGAAAGATTGATAGAATGAAGGAAGGAAAGATCAATGGGAGGAAGAAAGACGGAAGGAAGGATCGAAGATCGATGGAAGCAGGAAGGAAAGATAGCTCGAGGTAAGGATGGAAGGAAAGAACGAAAGAGCAAGAGAAGGATGAAAGGAAAGAAAGGTATACAGATCGAGGGAAGGATGATATACACCACACCCCTGCCACAAAGATACTCCATTCCTGGCACAAACAAACACACCCACAAATCAGTGTGGCGCTTTACCCACTCCATTAAAGCTGCGCTCGGTGTGTGTTGTGTCTGTATTGTGTGTGTTTTCTTGCTTGTATCTGTGTGTGTGTGTGTGTGTGTCCTACAGTCCGCTGTCGTGTTCCAGTCTCTCAGTACCTGCTCTCTTCAGCTCATCCACATTCCACTCATGCCAGTCCAGTACAGGTCCAGCCTGGCGCAGTGCCACCTGTCCTTACGCCCAGACAGCACCCACACAGACCTGAAAGACACACACTCTCTCTCTCTCTCTCTCTCTCTCACACACACACACACACACACACACACACAGACTTCTCAGGCCAGGGCACTGCTAATAGCACACAATGAGCGGATGCATTCTTATCTGCTGTGTGTGTGTTTGTGTGTGGAGAGAGAAAGTGTGTCTGTAAGTCTGTCTGTAAGTCTGTGTGTATGTGTGTGTGTGTGTGTTTGCAGAGGACTGAGAGCACACCAAGAAGCACACTGTAATAAGCTGACTGTGAACACACACACCCACACACACCCACACACACACACACACAGACTTACAGACAGACTTACACTCACACTCCATTAGTGTCCAACTCGGCACCGTGGAGCAGTTTTTAATGCAGGAATGTTTCAGAATAATTATCTGTCTCTCTCTCCCCGCTTTTTGGCAGGCGCCTCCGCCTTTTTCTTTTTTATTCCGTCTGCGGCAGTATCGCATGAAGCTGCTGCTGCTGCTGCTTTCTAACGGGAAAAATTGCAGGGCGCCGCTACTAACGCTGCAGTTTGTACAGTGTTGAAATGAACTGTGTATGTTACAGATGTTACACAGTTAGTTATTAGAAAAGTTGACGTTAGAACACCTAACAAGCTTTCCTTTCGTGTTGACTGTCGACATGGCCACTTTATATTGGTGTAGAAACAGAATTTCCTCTGTTACGAAAAGTTAAAGTGCCGCTGTGGATCACACTGTGCATAAAGGCTACTGAGGGGCGGCAGCTTGTGGCTAATAACTGCTCATTTAGGACCACACACACACACACACAATCACAAACATACAAACACATACCCAGTGGGTGAGAGTTGCTTCAGTGGTGTGTGTTGGGATCCGTCTCTCGGCTCCGTGATTTATGTGGGGATGTCAGTGGAGTCGTGAGAGTGTGTGCAGGCATGTGAGATATTTATAGGCTCCACTCTCACTCCTGTGTCACGGAGAGCAGGAGCTCTCATAAATACATCACCTTCTTATATGGCTCGCTATACACACACACACACACACACATATATATACACACACACACACACTCCTTAGTCACTGCTATAATGGTGCCACCTTCCTTTCCGTCTTCATTTCTGATGTCATTTATCCTCTTAAAACTGTTTAATAGCATCCTATCTGCGGTGAGCAGTAAAATCTGTCGTTTCTGTACGGCATCTATGCCAATTTTGCTTGTTATAGCATTGTGTACAGGACATTTTTACAATTTTATGCTGGCGTAGCGGTAGGGTGTTCGCCCCGTGATCAGAAGGTCGCAGGTTCGAATCCAGGGCCGATAAAGGTACCACTGAGGTGGTCATCGGCAAGGTACCGTCCCCAAGCACTGCTCCCCGGGCGCTTGTTAGCTGCCCACTGCTCCTTCACGGATGGGTTAAATGCAGAGGTCAAATCTGGTCGTGCTGTGCTGTGCTGTGGTGTGTTCACAATGACAAATGATCACTCACTTTCAAATGCAAATTGACATTTATTAACCTTGTGCAGGGATGTCCACACCAACCCTAACCCTAAACTGTTTTCAAGCAGGGCCAAATTTGATCTCGTGAAAGAGCCCGAGGGCCAACACTCCCTGATGGCATTATATTAAGCTATACATTTAATTAAATAACACTACCGTTATTAACATCTTTTACTGAATAATAATGTTTTACAATATTTTATACTTAACGTTTTACATTATACAGTATTCCTTAAGCAAGACGACAGTCTCATGACAAATTTTCAGTAAAACGAAATACTGTAATTTCCCCCGCTCTGGGCAGCAGTGGCCTTCATGATCAAATTTCCTTTTTTTTTCTTGCTGTAGCCATGACACTAGCAGTTTGATGGCATTATTGATGGCATTATCTTTGAGCGTGAGGGCAGTGTGTAGTGCAAGTGCAGGCAGAGTTGAGCGAGTAAAGACGAGATTTTGCTTGTGAACATTCCACTGCATGCTCAGAATTTTGACTCAAAAATAACTCCATACATTTTTAGACAGAAGACGTGACAACTAGGGATGCACAATGAGATAGTAATCGTATCAGAATTGTCCAATTTTGGTTTTTTTTTGGCATCTGACCGATGCTTCAATTTATCCGATGTTTCCAGCCGATATTTGATGACACATTTACTGTCCGCTGGAAAAGTAACGCTTATGCCAGGCATGTCTAAAGTCCGAGGTGGGATTTTCTACGGCCCAAATTCTGTGCCAAAATTCTGAGAATGCAACGGAACGTCTGAGAGTAAAATCTCTTGTCTTTACACGCTCAACTCTGCCTGCACACGCGCTGGATATGCTACGCCCTCGCTCGAGTCTGCTTTCACTGTCCACTTGGCATTGCATCAGAAATGTCGGAGCCATGGCGTTATTTTTGTCCCAAAATTCGGAGCGTGCAGTGGAACTTTGGCGAGCGTAATCTCTTGCTTCGGATTCATTTGTTGTATCATGACCGGTAGGAATACAAGCAGAAACCAACATCTTGTGTGAATCCTCCTCAATCAAACTGTACCCTCAGCTCTTGTTCACTCTTCCTCCCCCTTCTCCTACAGCACACAACCGCGGCGAGACGGTGCGGGTCACGCTGTGCCAGACACGGCCGGGCGGCACCGTGGACCCCGTGGCCGAGGAGAAGTTCCAGTTCGTCCAGGACCTGGCCTTGGACATGGCCCACTTCCTAATGAGAGCGTCGAGACACAAAGGTGGCCTGGAGGGGGCGCTGTTCATGGACGAGTGCAACATCTCTGCACAGATGTATGAGGGGCTGGACGAGGCGCTGGCACTGGCACTGCACCACCTGCCCTTACCTCCCGGGTGGAGCGTGCTGGGCACGGACATCACCACGCAGTCAGGTACGCACCTGGAGCGCTCGAGTTATGATCAGGTTTCTCACGATTTAACAGTTTTGTCACAATGCGATTTAGTCCTAAAACAGATTAAAGGAAAGAAGTTAAAGAGAAGTGGAGTATTATGGGATAGCTTGATATGAAGGGAAAGCTGTTCAAATTAAAACAGAAATTGAAGAACACATTTAAGTTAAAAAACATTACCACGATGTTCTAGGACCATTTAAGATTTAGCTTTACAGCCACAATATAAGACTCTAAAACTCGATATGACCTCAGACAATATCACAATTAATTATACATTTTGCCTTTCTTACGATTAGTGAACATTTTTTTTGTTTTTGTTTTGCCCTCATAGATCACTGACGAGGTTTGTACGTAAAATACTTCATTTACTAAAATAATTCATTTTTTTTCAATAAAAAGGCATATATTTGAATTTTTTAAATAATTGTAGGAAACCTGACGATCCACATAGTCATATGTTTTAAGGAGGACAGTAGATGAACATACACAGGAGAAAGGGTTAACATGATTTATTTGAACCGAATTTAAAAAATAATTGAAATTATTGTAACAGGCAAAATATCAAATAGTTTATCAATTAGATTAACCGCCCAGCCCTATCACAGTGTTATGGTTATTACTTTAATTGTCATCACCGCTAAGGCTGCATGATTTTCAGAGGATTTTCACATCAATGTGTTCCACATTTCTGTCTTAAAAGCCATACTTGTCAGTTTTGGTAGCTAGTTAAGTTGTCACGTTTTTATATAGCATGCTATCGCTACACTTTACTACATACTTTTCATTGTAATGATAATAACTTCAGATCTGTGTTTAGCTTATCAGTTGTTGTGTTGGCATGGATGAGCTTTTATGAGTTTTATTTTCTGCAGTGTTGGACAAGCTACTTTTAGAAGGCAGCTAAAAGCTGACTTATGATAGTACAAGAAAAAGTAGCATCAGAGCTCCTTCATGGCCTCCGATTCTTGCTTTCTTCGTCTTTACCTAGGTTGACAATCCTCCGAGTCTGTCTTGCGGTTGTCAAGAGCATGCTTTGATGCAGTGATGGTGTGCTACACAGGCACAGTAGCGTATTAGACCACTTTTGTGAATTGGTCTGCGCAGATATCACAAACACCGGGGAGTTGGACAATAACGAGAGAGGAAAATAATGGTATTTTTTGTAACAATGTAGCGTTCTGACGTGCTGATTCACCATTTGGAAAAAACGAAAAGATACATTGTTTTAAAAGGTAGCTTTACTACTAATAAGCTGCTTTAAAATTAGTTAATAGTAGCGGTCGACCGATATTCGATATTGTTTTTTCAGAGCCGATATTGATACCGATTATCGGTTAATGGGGCTGATGACCGATATGTGACTCTGCACGGCAAAACCGAGTTATGTTATGTTTTCATGAAAGGGCATAAATCAAGCTTCAAAACGATACTCATATCGAATTCGATCAGACTACATATGACCGAGATATCAACAATTTACGGTAGCCTACGCTGCATTCACAGCTATTAACGGATAGTCTACCCATGCTTAGTTAACTGAACTCGGCGACCTAAGATGGATTCTTGGAGAAATATCTTCACGCTAGTCAACGAGTGGATTTACCGTAAATATTGAAGTAGAGCGGCCAAAACAGAAACTTTTAACATTCTGCTGGAATTGAATTCCTCACCTCAAGAAAGTCACGCCTTTTAGGATGGAAAGGGTAAGTTTTTTCAGCCAAATTTATTCACAAATAGCACAGTATAGACCTTCCACTGTTTCAAACACTAAAACCAAAATCTGCTGTACCTACCTCCCACGAACATAAACGGGCTGCTTTTTCTCGAAACCTCCGCTATGCATAAGCTTACTGGTTTTAAGGTGGAGGGTGACATATTTGAACCGGAGAAAGGCGCTTGTGAGAGGGCGGTGAAGGACAACAACTCGCATCGCTGATTGGCTACAACTCACGTGACATGTAGCCAACCAGAGACATTTGTATGGACATTAAAATGAAGCAGGCAGGGAGGCAAACGCTGGAGAAATCTAATTTTAAAACGATGCATCTCTAATTTAAATTCTGGCTTAGCTACCCCCAACATTGTAACCAGTTCAGCACTGCATGATAAAATTGGACGGAACAGAGTTTGACCAGGTTACTGGAGCTCAGAGGCTGCATCACTGCTTTCGCCCACGCATCTAATTCCTATGTGGGTCAGCTTAGTTGCACCCGAATGCCATGTCAGAAATCCTACAAGAAAACATTCCCCACTCAATTAAACCGGCCGTTTTTGGCTCTGATGCTTCACACAGCCTATTGCCTTCCACTGAGCACCCCAGGAGCCGAAAAAGATGCTTAGATAAACGGCGGGCCTGCGGTCCTGTTTGTTTAAAATAGCATCCCGCCTTAACTGACTTTTTTTTTTTTCTGACCGGCTGTTGCTGATAAGAAAAAAAGGAGAAGCGATGATGTGTTCCATGGCAGTGTAGGGACGGGTGCTGACGCTGTGGACTTTTAGAAAAGAGATTTTAAATGTTAGAGGTATACTATGCCCACTTGGCACTCCTCATGGCATGGGGTGGAGTTTGGTAGTTTTATCAGAGACACGCCGTCCTGCCTGGTTTTACACTAAAATAAAACACTAGACGCATTTAGTCTGCGTCTGGTCTTCTTGCTGCAGACCAGAAGAGGCAGTAAAATTAAAAAAAGCTAACTTTGAATGCTGGCGTAATCAAAACCCCCTGAAGCCAAACAGGCCATTATAGTGTTATCATGAGATGGAGGCTGATTACGGCAGTAAAAAATCCTAACAATGCCTTTTAATGCTTTTGTAGACACATCTTGGGCCGATTTCTGTCAAGGCAGGGAGAAAGACCGGAGCTTTTGGGAGCAGTGGAGGGGTGGGGTGTGGCACAAGGCACTGTACATAGGCCTGTACACTCCCCATGAGTGTGTGTCTGTTTTTGTGTGTGTGTGTTCGTAAGTGTGTGTGCTTGTGTGTGTGCGTTGGTGTGTGTGTGTTTTTTTGTGTGTGTGTTTTGTGTTTTGTGCGTATGTTGTTTTGGGGTGTGTGTGTTTGTGTTGGTGTGTGTGTGTTGTGTGTGCGTGGTATGTATGCTAAGGTGTTTTGTGTGTGTGTGTTGTTTTAAAAGGTATGTGTACATGCGCAAAGGTGTTTTGTGTGTGTGTTTGTTGGTGTGTGTGTTTTGTGTGTGCTATGCAGCGTATGCGTATGTGTTTTGTTTTGTGTGTGCGCGGCGTATGCAGCATGCGTGCGTGCGTGTGTTTTTGTGCTGCGGCGCTACAGTGTTTTTGTGTGTGTGTGTGTATATGCAGGTTTTGTGTGGTAGCGTATGGCGCATGCGCAAAGCGTATGCAAGGCAGGTTTTTGTGTATGCCGCTTTTGTGTGTGTGTGTGTGCATTTTGTGTGCTGCAGGTGTGTGTACATATATTTTTTATATATGCCATGGTTTTGTGTGTGTGTGTGTGTGTGTGCGCAGGTGTTTTTGTGTGTGTATATATGGCTTGATGCGCAGCGTATGCATAAGGCAGGTTTTTGTAAGGCATACATGCTTTTGTGTGTGTGTGTGTGCGGTTTTGTGTGCGTGTGTGTGTGTGCGCATATGATATATGCTATATGGTTTTTGTGTGTGTGTGTGTGTGTGTGCGCAGGTTTTTGTGTGGTACAGTATGGGCGCATGCGTAGCGCATGTAGGTTTTTATATGCATGTTTTTGTGTGTGTGTGTGCGTGTTTTGTGTGCGTGTGTGTGTGTGCGTGTGTTTTTTTGCGTGCGCGTGCGTGTTTTTGTGTGTGTGCGTGTTTTGTGTGTGTGTGTGTGTGTGTGTGTGTGTTGTTGTTTCACTGCTAATGGCATGAGGTTGATGCTGTACAGCCCTGTGTCCAGAGTGCCAGCTTTCATTAGCTACTGCCATGGTGGTCTCAGTTGGGGTCTGGACCAGAGTTATTATAGTTAATGAAAACTAAGATTACAACTGAAAGTAGTGAAAAAGTAGTTTTTCAGAAATTATAATAAATTAAATCATTAAACAGTAATCATTAAAGATGAAATCTTCACAGAACACTGTGAAAAATGTTTTGTTTCCCCACTCGCTGTCTACTATGACTAAACAAGCAGAAAGGAAACTTGGTTTAGAGAAATCTCTGTTAATTTTATTAACTTTAATTCAAAATAATACTATAATTTTTTTTATGAAATCTTTTCAGAACAATGAGCTAAATCCAAACAGAATTAGAGTAAGATCAGCTTTATTTGTTGAATTATTTCCCCTCTTTGTTTCCTCCACAACCAAAAGCTATGATTTAAAAATAATCTTATTTGATTTTGTTGACTATGATTAAAGTAAAATTGAGTTTAAAACTTCAATACACTAAATTAAAATGAAATCAAATTAGAGGTAAAATCAATGTTGTTTTCATTGTTTAGTTTCCCGCTCCTCGATTTCCTCTTCGTCCTGTTCAGTTTAACTTCTTGACGTAACGGTCCAGTCCCTGAAGCGTGTGTGCGGCGGATGCTCACGTCTACCACAAAATGCAGAAGAATATGATCATTGCTATGCGAGTTACAATGGCCAAGATTCCAGACAGAAAGCATCACAGTCT
This sequence comes from Distichodus sexfasciatus, assembly GCA_032718565.1. NCBI lineage: Eukaryota > Metazoa > Chordata > Actinopteri > Characiformes > Distichodontidae > Distichodus > Distichodus sexfasciatus. The sequence goes on along the minus strand of JAVGVS010000028.1, from coordinate 1,067,715 downwards.
AATATGGAAATATTTCCAATACGAAAGTAAACGTGTGGTGATGAAGAGTGATGGTACATTTCTGGGATACAGATTGTGAGTGAAAAAACCCCACTAATTTGAGAGTCCATCTTCTTACCGAGAGGGAGTCAAGCACGGAACATCACAAAGTTAGCTCTCGGACCTTACCGCATTGGGGCAGTTGGTAGCGTAACGGTCAGGGAGTTGGCCCCGTGGCCAGTGATTTTGCAAGTCACATTCAGTGTCGTCTTTCATCCTAGCGTTTTTGAGCTCTACAAATCAAGACTTATCATAGCTGAAAAACTATGACTAAAAAATAGGGATGCACGTTAATATTGGAATCATATCGGAATTGGCCGATAACGGCTCTTTTTAAGTCATCAGCATCAGACCGATATTTATCGCACCGACGCATTTATCGTACCTCAGAAAGGTAGTGCTTGTGCCAGACATGTCCGAGGTTGTATTTTATACGGCCTGCACTTTCTGTCAAAGTCTCTTGGTCTGAGCTCTGCCTCTAGGCAGATTGCGTGTTTGCATCACTTTTATCCCGAGCCGCGTACTCCCACACTTAATTGTATGGCAGGTAAGGCGCTCTCATCATATTTTTCTATGCGGTAGTATCCATCCAGTAAAATAGCCGGGGCTGTAGCTTAACAGCTGTCTGTGCCCTAGGTAGTGCACATGGAGTGTCACACGCGCTCTATTTGACTTGGTACACCACATAGGTCAGGAAATGACTTTTACTTAAAGTGCCCCTATTATGCCATTTTAAAGGTTGCTAATATTGTTTTATGAGTCTCTTAAAACAGGTTTACATGTATGCAAGGTCAAAAAACACTTTAGTTTTCTCCAAAAATAGATTTAATTTTACGCCATTTCTAAATGATTCGTAAACGACTCGTGTGAAGCAGTTGGAAGAATCAGTCTGTCTAAACCCCTCCTTTCCGTGAGCCCTCACTGCTGTGATTGGTCAGACGGCGCAGTTCTTTATGATTGGTCTAGCGCTACAGCGTGTGTCGGAAAACGAAACGCCCATTGCCATAACTGAATGATAGCTCTAGAGACCTGTCAATACATGGAAGGATGGCCTCGATTTTGCCTTATCAATTCGAGCCGGAGTCTGACGATGAAACGGTTGAAGTGGCACATCGACAAGAAACTGTTTCGCAAGCACGACTGGAGCAGGACGTTTCTCAGTGGTAAGTGTTTGTGGGCGGGCAAGTTGTTCGCGACGTAGAACGTGGGCGGACATTACTCAAATATGTTACTTTGTGACGTGTGGCCGTAACAGAAAAAGATTCGAATTGCTGACGACTCGTTTAGGCGAATGTGAGCCGACTCTTTTTTTTGATAGACAAAAACTTCATTTATCGTGCACTGTCGGCGTCACAACTTTGCAGATAGTTTATGTTCACATACAGCTACAGGACACACTGCGTGAAAGATCATATTTAAAAAAGCATAATAGGGGCACTTTAAAATGTTGTGCACTACACTCGAAATGCTCCCCCCTCGCTCGACTCTGCTTTCACGCTTGCTTGACTTGGCGCGGTGTTAGAAATGTCAGAGTTATGCCATTATTTTTGTGGCAAAATTTTGAGCACGCAGTGAAACTTTGGCAAGCAAAATATCTTGTCGTTACATGCGCAACTCTACCTGCGCTCGCGCTCGAATCTGCCTTCCTCATTTAGTATCGGCATCGGCGGTTATAAGTGTGAAAATAACAGATATCGGCATCGGCCAATAATTCCCATATCATCCATCCCTACTAAAAATGAATAAAAAAATAACTAAAATCAAGCAGATTTTCTCAAGATAAAACCGATGTATGCACATGTTAAACTAACTAAATCAAAGGTAAATAAAACACCAGATTTAAATTGAAATAAACATCAATAAAAATAGTAAAACCTGCACTGACACTGGTCTGACATTTCGAAGATAAGCTCTAACACCAAACCTGCTGTTAAAATCAGCCCGACTGTAGTGGTGTCTGTCGCTGTGCCAGCCCCAGATTGCAGTGTGTTTAGTGACCGTTGTGACAAATGATGTGATTGTTTTTTTCTGTACACAGAACACCCCAGAAACCACAGTGAGTTTGGACTTATCGCCGACTGCAACTGGAATCTAGTGGCATATTAGGAATATTTGGCAGACCTATCGCTTTTGTTACGCCAGCCTCACAAATTTACAACCTTATCTCCGTCTCCCTGCAAATGTGATTAACAAATGTGATTGTATCAGTTTTTACTGGAGGCTGAAGTCATATCAGGGCCAGTAGAGTAGTTCTGTTGAGGGTCTGTGGACAGCAGCAGCAGCAGCGTACCATTTGGGTTATTAAATTTGCAGAGGAGTGCAGACGCTGCCCTGAGGACTCACTACACAAGAGCCCTCTCATAGGCCGTGTCATGGTGTGTGTGTGTGTGTGTGCATGCACGCTTCATTTCAGCAAAATTAAATTCCTTCGTCCGGCTGTCCAGCTGGGTCCGTGTGCCGGTGCTTCCTGAAGCTGCCTCAGCATATCAGGAGCTGTGCTGAAACCGGATCTACACACAGCGTCCTGCCAACAGTGCCCCCTATGGGCAGCGCATGGACTTAACAACATGAACAAATCACTGAGAAACGTGTTAACCCTAGCAGTAGGGGGCAGTCGGTAGCGTAGCGGTTAAGGAGTTGGCCTTGTGATCAGAAGGTCGCTGGTTTAAGTCCTGGACCGGTTAAAGGTACCACTGAGATGCTCATGAGCAAGGTACCGTCCCAAGCGCTGTTCCATGTGTGCTGCCAAAAAAAAAAAAAAACCTGCTACTGTTCTGTCATGGACAGGTCAAATGCAGAGGTCACTTTTTGTTGTGGTGCACTGTGTGCTGTGCTGTGTTCACACTGACAAATAATCACTCACTTAAATTCATTTAAATTCAGAATTCAAGCAGTTATCAGTTTTAGTGTTAATGAGCTTCAACTGGGGCTGGCCAATTTGGCCGCGTAGTAAAATCACAATTGAACATTATAGAATTTAGTTTGACATTATTATAATTAGTGAACAATTATAGTTTTGGGATTTTTTTTTACCCTCATACTAACAAGACCTGTACTGCAAATATGCTCAACTGTAACTGAAGGAAACACACACAGATGTAGTGTCAGACCGGCATGGGGCAGAGTCATGTGACTACACACACGGTAGTCTGTTTTAAGTGGACAGTACATGACGACACACTTGGAAAGTCAATAAAAGCGACGTGGTCAAGATTACTTGTTCTTAAGCTGACCCAAGCCCTAACTATATGCTGTGTTGAGCCAACGTAGTTTTGACCACTTATCTCTGACTGTGTACATCCCCAAATTGGTGGAGAAGTTTTGAAGCACTAGATATTACAGCACAGAAGATTAAGCTGTTAGCAATTAATGAATAAATCAAACGTAAGATATGATTTTGAATTTGGAATAAATTGACACAAATGAAATGTTTAGCTCCAGTTTTTCAGACATGATTAAGACTAAGAGGCCCTGTTCCCCTGACTACGATTAAGCCTTAGCCTGGACCGTCTTTGAGCTTCGGGGGCAAATCTCCACTGGTCCTGCAATTTAGTCCAAGACTAGGGTTAATTCATTTTCAGTAGACCAGTCCAGAGTGTCTTTCTTTTTTTTGTCCACACTAGAGATCCACTGATATTTGTTTTTTCAGGGTATCGATACTGGTTATAGCTCGTTAACGGGGCAGAGAACTGCTACGCAAAAAAGAAAAACTTGAGTTTTACAAGCACCAACACAAAACTTTATTTTAATAACTTTATTGCTTGTAAATACTTAAACTTAAGTGTGAATCTCTTACTGATTTACTGCTTATTTATTGTAGTCAGAAACAACTGTTAAACTTGTATTGTTTCAAAACAGTTTGGATTTTGCTGATCAACTTTCATTTCAGCTAAAACTAGCTGAATTTGGATGCTCTCGTGGTTAAACGCTCGTCATGCCCACTCTCCTTCTGTGCCACCATGTCCACCGGCATTTACGGGCATTAGGGAACACTGGAGCCCCGACTGGGCGATAATTCGGCTTTTGTAAGTTGCCCCCCTCTCACAGTGAATGACTTTCAGGGCTGGACCTTTAGAAATGTTCTGGAAAACAGAGCCGAGTGAATAGAGGACGAAGGGCCTGGCTCATAGTGTGTCAGTGTTTGTGTGTGTGTGTGTGTGTGTGTGTGTATGTGTGTGTGTGCGCGTGTGCGCGTCAGCAGGCCTCGGGTTGATGGTTAACTGGCTTTTGGACGTGTCCAGATCAGCCTCTTTCTCCTGCCCTGTTTATGCCGGGCATCGTCGGCTCGCTGGATTAGAGCTGGACCGGTCGGAGTTTCCTCTTTTGGGTGCGAGGATGTTTTGTTTTACGGGATTATTGAATTAAAGCGCTGACCACAGCGTGCTAAACCTGGAACTGTGATTCACTCCCTCTTTTGTACGGCCTTGTTGTTGGGCTTTGTGTGGATGAGTGTGTCTGGGCGTGTGAGACTGCTTTTATTACCATAGCTTTGCTACTTATCTTCTCCACCCAAATACACTAATATAGCGAGCAGTAGATGAAAGTTCATGCTGACTTTTGAACTTTTCCTGAAGGTACCTTTAATCTCCTGTATTGCTGCAGTCAGACTATTTTAAGTATGAATTAACGTGATTATTTTGCATCGTGAACACAGCGCACATTGCACCACAACAAAATGTGACCTCTGCATTTGACGAATCCATGCAGGAGCAGTGGGGAGCTTTAGCAGTGCCCGGAGATGGTCCCTTGCTCATGAGTAACTTTACCGGTGTCATGGCTTCATGAATCATCTGCTTCTAATCTCTCTAATTTTGGCTGAATCTGAGTGCAGCAGTTCATGTCTCAAACAGAAACAGATTGCAAGCATAATGTGTTATATGAGTACTGTGCAAAAGTCTTAAGCCACCCCTCAATTCTTGATGTTTTGCTTGGAAAATGAGACGCTAGGTACAAAGGTTTTTTACAACAAGTAGGGACTAGGGATGCACGATAGGGATGCCCGATGCCGATATCTGATGTCTTTCATGCTTCTAACTCACGATGCCGATAACTGAGGAAGGCCGAATCGAGTGCGAGCGCAGGCAGAGTTGAGTGCGTAAAGATAAGATATTTCGCTCGCAAAAGTTCAGAATTTTGGCACAAAAAGAACGCCATATCTCAGACATTTTTAACTCAGCGCCAAGTCGAGCGAGCATGAAAGCAGAGTCGAGCGAAGGCAGAGCATGTGGAGCGTAATGCGCAACATTTTAAGAAACGGACACTTCCTGTCCTATGTGGTGTACCAAGTCAAATAGAGCGCATCGACAACCCATGTGCACTACCTAGGGCGTAGGGAGCCGTTAAGCTACAACCCGGGCTAGTTCCTGAGATGCATACTACTGCACAGAAAAGCATGATAAGAGCTCCTTAAGTCTATTAGTACACTCTTAGAACAAATCTGTAGAAAAATTACACAAATCTTGTGTAACATTTTAGTTTACTCACTTTGTGTTAATAAAATAAAACTGTTGGGAAAAAGTCAGATCTTTTACACATAGTTAAGTGTAGTTTTAAAATGTGCATTTGTTCACAGCATTCAACACTGTATGTGTAACCGACAACGGCACATGTTAATATTATACGTTTACACATCTTTGTGTTACCTTTCTTGACACTTTCGCTGTGTCAGAAGTGTTAACCCCGTGAAGGTGGAAAAAAAATTAACACAAGAAACGTTGTCCCAAAACTCACCCATTAATGTGTATGAATTTGATACACTTTGCGTCCATTTTAACACACCTTCTCTAAGAGTGTCGTGTACGTGCCTCAGGACACATCCCATGTGCGAGCTCTTATTCGCTAAGTGAGGCAAACATGCAGTTCAGTTAGTACAAAATTTCTCATGCACTCCCTGCACTTCAAGCGTGGGTGCAGGCAGAAATGAGCAGTGTTGGGCAAGTTACTCTAAAAATGTAATTAAACTACTCGTAACTGATTGATCCCTTTAAAAATAATCAAATTACTAGTGTGATTACTTTATTTCAAAAGTAATTAGTTACATTACTAGTTACATTACTAGTTACTTCCCCACCCTCTAAAGAAACTCTTAAGTCAGCTCAGACACACTTTATTATTAAGCCTTTTAACTCAAAACATTCAAAACGCTCAAAACAGTGATTCAAGTATTTAAATTTTTATGAAATTAAATTAAATATGCAATTCTTGACCTTTAACTTAAAATATTTCTTACCACTGTTGCAGATTTCTCTATCAAATGAAAAATAAACAAGTACATCAATATTCTTATCTGACTTTGACAGCAGTGAGTAGTTCGCAGTGCTGCCCTTTCAGGTGTTTCAATAAATTTGATGTTGAATTTTTTGATGTTGACAGTGATTTCTTAGCCCCACATAACGTACAACTCACAATAATGTTCTTGCCTTTAACCGAGATGACTTCAAAGTAATGGCTATATTTCCAGCTACTGAACGCGTACTTCTCACTCTCCATGCTCACTTTGTTTTTGTTTGAGCTGGTTTCGCATCCATGTACGTCTCCCGTAGATGACGTCACGCGTGCGACTGTCAGACATCTGCCTGCCGCTGACAGGTTACTGTGAATTATTATTTCTGTTTTTACAATATAGATGTTAAAGCACTTGATTTTATTGGTAACGCAGTGATAAGGTAAAGTTACTTGAAATTGTAACGGTAATCTAATTATCAATTTTAAAATTATAACGCGTTAAATTACTATGTTACTAAAAAAAGAATCAAGTAACTGCCCAACACTGGAAATGAGCAGGTAAAGACAAGAGATGTTACTTGCGTACGTTCCACTGCACGCTCAGAATTTTGGCACTAAAATAGCGCCATATATTTTAAGACCGAAGGCGCAGGCCGTATAAAATCCCACCTCGATCTTTGGGACATGCCTGGCTACCTTTCCGATGTACAATAAATGAGTCCACAAATATCGGCTGAAAGTATCGGGCAAATCTAAGCATCGCTCTGATGCCGATGACGATAAAAATGCAATTAACGGCCAGTTCCGATATCGTTGTGCGTCCCTAGTTGAGATGTATTAGACTTATTGTCAAAAGAGCACTATGAAGTGTTGATACTAGTCGTGTCATTGTGTTAGTTTCTCCAATTCTTTTGTAATAGTCATTTATCAGTCGTTATAAACATCGACGCTATTTTATTTGCACTTATCTCATATCAGCATGCCAATATCTCTGCTGCTCTCATGCCATTTTATTTACTGTTGTGGTGACTCGTCATTATGTGGAGCATATTTCCCAGACCGAGGTCATAAAATGCTCTGCTTGCATTAAAATGGAGCCAAAGAAGAGGGAGGAACCTCGGAATTGGCACAACATGTACGAGAGCCGCTGCTCTAAGAGCGGGACACAACCATAACGTACATCCCCCCCCCCCCCAAATCCCAGCCCCCCAAAATTGAGCTGGGGCTGGACCCCATCTCCCCTGCCTTTGTTTTGGCTCAGGCTCCTAATTAGTTGTTGGACGGTCAGTGGGCCGTTTAAGCGGCCGCTCTCATTCCCAGCCTCTCATTAGCCACAGGGAACAATCCTCCCACTGTCTGTCCCCTACTGACCACACGTCTCCCTCTCTCTCCACAGCTCGCTCAACCTCTCCAAAAAATTAAAAACCTTCTCCTCACGGTGCAAACGTCCTGAACACACACACACACACACAACTCTCCCAGGGCTCACAAGAAGTCAACTTTGCATCGTAATCTCTCTCTTTTGGGTTCGATCATTTATTTCAGGGACATTTGTCTGGACTTTTTAACTGACAGAAAGAGAGAGAGAGATAGAAGGGGGGAGGAATGCTTCCCTTGGTGCAGAGCTTTGCTAGCATTGGTCCTGCTGCTTGTAATGTGTGTGCGCGAGATCTGCGATCGTGGGAGCTGATTGGCTGATTGGGTTAAGAGGGAGGGACTGGCTGTGTTTTCATGAGTTATCAGACTTTGACTTCACAAACACTTTTTGTGGACTAATGCTGGCTGTTCTCATAGACCCTGTACAGCAGCCGAAGAATATAGACTGAAGTTTTTAGACTGCCAGGAGCAGATTTCATGACTGTTGGGGTGAAAAAGACAGTAACGATGTCAGAACCAGGAAATTTACCCAAATTAAATGTTTAGCTCTGGTTTTCTTATTTTTCTAGTCAATACAGAGGGTACCAGAACTGACAGTAGTGGCAGTGGAGTGTGTGGTGTCCTAACTGGAGCTGTGTGTGTGTGTGTTTGTGTTTGTGTTTGTGTCCGTTCCAACAGAACCTGGGCCGCACGAGACTCTCCTGCACTTCGCGGCGCGGCGAGGACTACGCAGGGTGGCGCTGTTCCTGCTGCAGCAGCCCGGCGGCAGAGACGCTCTTCGAATAGCCAACAAGTACGGTCAGACGCCTGCCCACGTGGCCCAGAAGAGAGGCCACAAACAACTGCATCACCTGCTCTCAGAGTGAGTTCACACACACTAACAAACATGCTCGGAGCAAAGAAACGCACTGTTGAGTCTAGTGCAATGAGTTATGAACTCAAGAACACGTTCCAGTCTTCAGGGTTTGTCTCCTGCCCGTGTTCTAATTTATATCTGTTTATGGGGGCTGGTTAGAATTCTGTAATTGATTGTTGGAAACTCGTATCGCACTTCAGCTAATGACGTTAATGTAATGAATTTTTTAGCCTTTGGACACTGGAGTGAACGCAGCTGCTGAAACGTGTCCGCTGGTAAACAAGTCTGAAAAGGTGAAGGGGTGGGATTTAAAAGAAGAGGTGAGAGTCGGGGCAGGTAAAGCTGAGTGATGATGCAGGTTTTGTTGTAGGACTAAATATAATAGGTAGTGGTGGGCGAATCGGTCCAGGTATCGATATTATCGCTGATAACGTTGGTATTGATATTGATGTTGTACCGTCACATGACTCAGTGGTGCCAGGCAAGCAAGCGGGCTCACACAAGCGCACACATACAGAGCGTTTTGTGTTACTTTCATAATAAAGTATTTATTTACTTATAAACTTTGCCCAAATTCTGTCCTGGGTTTGAGCTAATTCATTTAAAAAATCACAAATTATTATCCACCTTAATTATTAAAAAGTATCGGTATCTGCGCTGCTGGACCTGCATTTACTTGGTATCAGATCGACACCAAATCTTGTAGTATCGCACACCACTAATAAGTGCACTTTCAACATCAACATTACTGAGAGAAACATTGTCAGCTGTTGGTGTAATGGTTCTTCAACTCGGTTAGCAACGGAATGATGTCTTGCACACAAAAGAACGACCCCAGTTTCTTCCAAATAGTGAGACAAGCAGCTTTTAAATGAGATACTGTTATCAGATCAGTAGTTGATATCGACCCAAAGCACAGGTATCACTTTTGGGGCAGTTGGAAGCATAACGGTTAGGGAGTTCTTATCCAGCGGTGTTTCCCAAAAGTATAACTGCGTTAACAACACTATGTTAGTTGCTAACGTACACTATGTCAGTTGCTAACGTACACTATGTCAGTTGCTAACGTACACTATGTCAATTGCTAACGTACAGTATGTTAGTTGTTAATATTCACTATGTTAGTTGCTAACTTTTACTGTTAGTTGCTAATGTACACTATGTCAGTTGCTAACGTACACTGTCAGTTGCTAACGTACACTGTCAGTTGCTAACATACACTATGTTAGTTGTTGAAGTTCACTGTTAGTTGTTAATGTTCACTATTTTAGTTGTTAACGCTCACTATGTTAGTTGCTAATGTACACTATGTTAGTTGCTAACTTTCACTGTTAGTTGCTAACGTACACTATGTCAGTTGTTAATCTTCACTATTTTAGTTGTTAACATTCACTATGTTAGTTGCTAATGTAGTTAGCAACTATGCTTTTAGGAAACGCACCCCAGAGCGATGTAAAATAGTGCTTTGTCATCCACATTTGTTTTTCAGTCTATAAAACTAGACTTAAATCAACAACTGTCGTACAACAAAGTTACCGCCCGCTAACCCTCAGCAAAAAGTAGTATACTACTATGTACTAGTTCATTTTATTAAGTATGCTTGAGTATAGGTATAGCAAGTATACTACGGACCATGTACCTCGTAGTGTACTAGAGAGTATACTAATGTAATACTTCTTCAGACTAAATTGGAACATTTTTAAGTTTATAAAAGTGTACTTTAAGTATAATTTATAAGGTCATTTTAAGATTACAAAAGTATACTTTTAGACTTTCTTTCTTTATACTTATCAGTATAAGTCAAGTATACTTCACTATACTATTCTTAAGCATATAAAATATAGTATATAAAAAGTAAACTTCAAGTATACTGCCTCAGTTTTAGTACATAATAAGTATACTCGTAGTACACTTGAATTAACTACTTTTTGCTAAGGGAAGTCACATCTTTACAAACCCTGTCAGAGAAATGTAGAATGTTACAGCACAGACAAGAAGAGTGCTTTTAAAAACAAAGCAAACTGTTTATATGAAGGTTAATTAGTCCCCTAGATACTCCTTGAAGAGGTGGGTTTTCAGATAACGTTTGAAGACAGTTCTGATGGTAGGAGGAAGTTCATTCCACCACTGAGGAGCCAAGCAAAGATTCTTGTTGCGTGTCGTCGTTTTCAAGACGAGCAGTGTTTGATGCTCTGAGAGGACAAGAAGTGACAAGTTGCTTGATCAGTGCTGATAAGTAAAGAGGTAAAGTTATGTTCTTGGCCTTGTGTTAAGGCAGGTGTTATTGATGTAAACCTGATACGAGCAGCCACAGGCAGTCAGTGCGGGGTCCGTAGTCGAGGTGTGGTATGTGAGAATCTAGGAACATTGGGTCTCACAGCTGCATTCTGGATCAGTTAAATTAATCACTGACTGGAAATGGGCAGCTAGGTTATAAATAAGGTGCTTGCTTTTAATAAGTTTAATCGAGTAAGTGATTAATTGTTAGTAAAGCCATTAGGAGCATAAAGGAACCTGAAGTAAAGCAACCAAGCTGCTTCTTGACCAGGTGTTTCTTAGGCTAGTTAGACATTATAAAGGTGCAAGCTGTGTGAGCTAAACATTTTAGCCAATTTTGTAGTGTACATGGGTACAAAATAAAAAATAAATAAATTGGAATCTCCACTGTGCCATTTTTGCAGTGGGCCTCTATCAGTACTGCATATTTGATTTTCTTGCTCTGCTCTAAGGACCACAAGACAGCATTTTTACAGGCAAAGTACTGCAGTTGATGTTTTTATTGAGATCCCAGTGTTGAAAGTTTTAGACTTTTTAGCAAGTATTGTTTTTTAAAAACTTGTTTAATTTATTTGGTTATTCATATAAGCTCCTAATTCGTGTTTTTAAATTTGTTTCGTCATACTTGTCTTAACCATAAAGTAGCCATAGTCACTAATATGGCAATAAAACTAAACAAACAAATATGTTGCATTTGGGAACATTCATGTCAAAGGCTCAGTTTGTTAAAAATGCTTCTATTTAAATATGACATTTTAATTTTGGAATTTTTTGCTTTATTGCGTTAGTGTTAGTTTATTGCATCATGAAGTATGTATTTATTCGAATGCTATAAGCAATTAGCAGCTGCTGACAGCTTTATGTCAAAACATGATCACACAGTTTACATTTTTTTGACTGTAATGCAGAATTGGACAGTATGGTCAAAAATATTGTATTTGTTTTTAACGAGCAATCTCGATGTTTATCATTTTGTGTGTAATAAAGATGCTCATTATATATTAACTTTTTTATTATAATTAAACACTATCAAACATTGCAGAAAATATATATTTTATAAAACTTTATCACTTACATTATTGAAAAATATTTCCTCCAGAAATGAACAGGCCGGATGTGGTGCAGCACAGTCTAGAAGTGGACTGTGTACATGTGTTTGTGTTTGTGCAACTTCTGCTTGTGCGTGTACGTAAATTAAACAGGTGAGAACACAAACTCGCCTGACGTTGGTGTTCCCACGGCGAGTTGTGACCTCTGTGTTCTGTTGGTTTCCAAGTTCGAGCGGCTAAAAACAGAGCAGCAGTTTAACCCGAGGGCAAGCCTGTGCCAGGCGCAGATGAGATGGGCAACTGGTGTGTGAGCAGCTCTAGTCAGGTTAAATTTACTCTCACCTAATTTAGCTGCAGTGTTTGTTTGCTCGTGGTGGGAGGAGAGACAGCTTTCAGGAAATTGTAGAGAAGATATAGCAGGCTTGCAAACCTGTTCTCTGTTTGAGTGTGTGTTTGAGTGCGTGCGAGTTGATGTTAATGCATAAGTCTGTGTGTAGATGTGGACATGGGATCATTCAAACCTTTGGTCTCATTATGATAATTGAATTAATAATTGAATAATAATTAAATTGAAGTATAGGTTATAGTTTTATTATAATTTTATTATAATTTCAGCTTGAAATACATTTAAATTTAACTCCCTCCATAGTTTTTGTCATAGAGACACAGTGTGTGGCTTAAAATTTTCCGTCATTGGCTGTTACGTTTCTTGTCAATAGCGACCCTCTTTTTTTACTTCTTTTCCAGGTTATTAAAATGGTCATTCCCGATGTTAACCTCAAGAGGGTGCCACCGTCAATGTCATTCCCTATTTTGGCCACAAGGGGCATATTAACATAAATTAGGCAGCTCATAGTTTAACAGACTATAATCAGAAGAAAGAGCTGTAAACAACTTTTATCTTTTTCACCTTTTTACTTATCCTTTTTTTCTTCAGGAATTAGCTATTTACTATGTGATTGCGTCAACAGTCACATATTGTTCTTCATTTTCTTCTTCTTCTTCTTTTTCTTCTTCTTCTTCTTCTTCTTCTTCTTATTATTATTCTACCCACTTTCTGATGCTGCTACTCCTACAGTTTTTGCACTAGCAACCCCGCTCCAACTCTAAAATGTACGGGCTGTAGCAGTGTATGTTACTCTCATTCACAGTGACGCTACATGCACTCGTTCACGAGTTCTGTCCGTTTTTTCTTTTTCCATTATTTGTTTGTTATTTGTGAGAAACCCCTTTGTGTTCAATGACTAAATGTTGCTGAATGCATTATGAACGGTCCCGTTTGCATCATAAACCAGATTTGTTATGGGATTGCGTCATTATGTGATAACTCTAACCCTAATCCTCTTGCCACATAATCACATTTGCATTTTCTTGTGAAAATGCCTCTATTATTAGACAGATTTAGTAATTAATAGGAAGGAAATACAGCTCAGTACAGACTTTAGAAACAGTAGTAGGAATAAGGTGAAAGATTAAACGGCTGAAAGTTCATAACCCTTTATAGATGGACTTTACTAAACAGTAAAATAGAAATGAAAGATGGTTTTGTGTAGTCCTTGTGTGCTCCTAAGTAAGAGTCGACTGATTATCAGGGACCGGTGTTAGGCGTTTTGTCGATTATCGGTATCAATGTTTAATTTTGAGCATCACCAATATTAAGTAATTACAAGGTGCGCTACTGTGGCTCCACTGCCGTCTCTTCTCTCTGTGCAGTTTGCTCTCGACTCGCTGCTTCATTTAATGTCCCACCCACAACAGTCTCTGATTGACTATATGTCACACAAGTAGTAGCCAGTCAACACTGAAGCCTTGTTGTCACTCACATCACACTCACACACAAGAGGAGAAGAGGAGAGATTCAGCTTAGCTTGGTGTTTGTAAAATTCAAAATTTTGACAGATTTTCTCTTTTTTTGGCATATCGGTTGTCAGCCTCGTCGACTAGCGATAATCGGTATCGATATCGGCCCTGAAAAACCAATATCGGTTGACCTCAACTGCCAAGAATAATGCTCCTTCTTTACTTTATTTCTGTCTAGAACTGGTCAGTAAGGTTGATGATGTGAAAGCTCCACCTGGAATTCAACTCCTTTAGAAGACTAGACAATTTTGAACGGGTACAAAAATCAGTTAAAAATGAAATGTTGTGACATAAAGCAGGTGTTGTGCATGGCTGTACAGGTGTGTATGGATGTTGTTTGCAGCCTTCGCTGAAACTATTTACTGCCCTTGTGTATTGTGTGAGGTGCTGTATACATAAGGCAGGCTGTGTGCAGCGCATTGAGGTGTGTGGGTGTGGCTGCGGCTGCTGTAGGTGTGGAGCGACTGATTCACTGGGTTTCTGTTTGTCTTCCACAGCCTCGAGACCTTGCCTTATTTCGAAACCAAGACACCCAGCCGAAGCAGCCCAGGAGGCCGAGCATTCCTGCACCACCCCATATTAGACACCTACACGCTGACGACGGACTCGGAGGTGGACGCTTTACCGCAGGACCTGCAGGCGGATGTAGACGAGCTCCGGCGCTTCATTCGCTCTCATCGGCAGAAGAAGGTGAGTGTCTTTTCAGAGCTTTAAGATGCTGAGGTTGGTTGTGACATTTATGATTCATCGCTGGGCTTTTATTAGCTTTTTTTGAAGTCTGCGGCACTAAGTGAGTAAGAGCAGATCTGTTTTGTTTTCCTTATTTCTCCTCTGGCTTGGGTTAATGTTTTGTCAGCTTTACTGAATGCTGGTTTAGGACGACTTCCTAACTGTTCCTCTCTCTTCCCCTCTCCTCATTCCTTCAGAAGGAATCTCAAGCCATTCCGCTGATTCTAAGACGGGATTTCTCTGACGGTGTGAAGACATCCGCACACACTTCCTCCCCAGAACCCCCTAAAACCGAAGTAGAGCAGGATCTACTGCTGTCCTGTCCCAATGGCTCTGCAGAGCACATCCGGTCCAAAGAAAGTGTGGAGTTAAGAGACGTACTGGTGGATGATTTTAGGAAGCAAGCCACAGAAGAAGAGCATGAAAAAAGCCCGGAGGTGCGTACAGCTGTTAATGTGACTTCCTGTGGAGAACCGCAGCAGGAGGAAGTCAGTAGGCAAGTGGGTGTGGTCAAAGTATCTGAAGGAGCTGCCACACCGCTGCACACTGCTGGAGAGGAGGTCTGCGTCCAGCTCAGCTCGGCAGCAACGCAACTGCAGGATAAAGCTCAATCTGGCAAAGCGGAGGAGGAAACAATGGGCCAGTCACATGGACTCCTGCCCACGGAAGCACTGGCAAAGGGAGCAGAGAGCAAGGAGGATGCGGGGAACGCTGGGCGAGGGGACTTGCCAGAGGAAAGGGAAGGAGATCGTAGCAGCAGCAACAGCAGCCAGGAAGCAGTCGTGAGCTCACTCCCGCAGCAGCTGGCGGTTTCAGAGGGGAGCAGACTGACGCGGAGCGAGAACAGAGAAGAAGGAAGAGAGAACTCTGCGGGATTTGGCCTGGAGGAGGACCACTCACGTGAAGTTAACGTGCCACCGCAGAGTGAGGAACCTCTCACTTATTCCGAGACTGGTGACGAATCCGTCAGCAGTGGGGGGACGGAAGTAGGAAACCACGGCACTCAGACAGAGACGGAGAGTGCCGCTGAAGTGGACAAGACGAACACAGAGAAGGATCAAGACATTGGCGGCTCTGAAACTGACCTCCCGGATTCCATTAGCCTGCGGCCCAACATGGCTCCAGGACCCGTCCACGATGTCCAGCTTGAACCATCACCTCTGCCAGACTGTCCAGATTCCGACGCACTGGCCGGTGAGCCGGTCGGCACTGCAGAGGAAGCAGAGTTAGAAAGCGTGGAGCAGGTCGATGTTCCCAGCTTGGCTGACGATGACTCCGAGAAGACGGTGGCCAGTGATGACATCACTGATGGAGTTGATGGATCACGTTGTGATTCTGTTTCTGTTACTTCTTCAACAGAACCGGTCAGTGGAGATGGAACTAATATAGCAACGGCTGCTGCAGTATCGGATGATGAGAAAACGCTCTCAAAGCAAACTCCAGACCTGGAAGCTGCTCTGGGAAGTGAGTCTCAGCTTGGGACGTGTTTAGATGCGTGTGATCTGAATGAAATTGGAGAAGTTATTTCTAAAGAGCATGCAGAAGCGCCTGAAGTGCTACCTGAAGTGCTACCTGAAGTGCTACCTGAAGTGCTGCCTGAAGTGCTGCCTGAAGTGCTGCCTGAAGTGCTGCCTGAAGTGCTACCTGAAGTGCGGGATGCTTCGATCCTGGAAACCCCTAATCAGATCCAGAATCTTGAAAGACCGCCAAGCCCGCTGACTCTGTCTCAAACTCTGGATTCTCCACAGCAAACAGAATTGGATTCAGTGCCAGAGAAAACAGCCTGTGACTTACATGAGCAGAGGAGTACAGATTGTGAAATCCAGTGTGAAAAGGAAGCGTTGCAGGTGGCTGGAGAGCAAGAGCCATCCAGAGTCGAGTTCCGCACAATTGAAGACCCACCTCTGACCTCTGATGTGACCTCCACGACTGACATCTCTCTGCCTGCTGCTCCAGCAGAGGGCAAGATTTCCATCCTGGACAGCCCTGACTCTCTTATCAACACGTCTGATGACTCAGACTTGGCCCCGGTTAACGCTTCCACCTCTGACCCCCTCAGCGTCTCCGCCCCGGCTGTGGATGTAACCTCCCTTGTGCATACAGGTAATGGTACAGCCTTGGAAGTGGACAGCACCCCTCCTGTGATAGTGGGCAGTGGTTTGTCCCAGGTCCTGCCACCTTCAGACAGTGGTGGAGACCTTGATCGTGTACGTGAAGACATTCCGGAGGACGACAAACGCAGCGACACGGAGGCAGAGAATGCAGAGGCAACAAATGTGGCGAAATTGACAGGTAAGAAGATAAAAAAAAAAATGCTTACAGTGTGCACTAAGTGAGCAAGCGTGTGGTATGTTTGGCACTGAGGTGTGTAAAAGTTTTATAGCCGAACCGTGGCCCAAAGCAGGGGGTATATGAGTGTGCTGCTGTCCCATGACTGTCGGCATGTGACCAGCGCTCCAGACAGTGCACCGTCCCGTGCTGATTCTAAAAGGGGTTGAGAGTTCACAGTGCTGCTGTCCTCTCTTTATGACCTGTGTACGTGCATTTATGGCTGTATTTACATCAAGGATTATATTTTGTGTGAGGTGTCTGTCATGGTAATTCAACACTGCATCAGAGCCGTTGTTTCAGTCATGATGCATCAGTACATTGGGCCGGAGATGTCAAGCGATATTTTAGTTGCTGAATGTGATTTGGCGTGGTGGTGGTGGTGGTGGTGGTGGTCCAGTGGTTAGGATTCTCATCTCTGGACCAAGAGGTCATCACTTTGAATCCTAACTCCAGCACTGCCATCATTGGGTTCCTGAGCAACACCCTTAACCCCAGGTTGCTCTCGGGGAGATAAGAGTGTCTGCTAAATGGCGTAAATGTAAATAATATGAATCGGCGTGATTGTTTTAATCAGTATATGATATTGTTGATAGCTTCCTCTTGAACTAGAATTGAAATTCTGTTGTAGCAGACTTTCCCTGGATCACTGGATGCAAGGTAGATTTGCACATTTGGGATGTTTGGGCAGTTTAGGAAGTCACTCGTATAAAGGTTGAATATTAGAGTGCTTCCCTCATCTCTTTATCACCTCTCCGTCCTCTTCTCTGATACTCGCTGCACTCCATACCCAGTTTAAACTACAGCAGGAGTTGTCCTGAGGGACCAGGTTGATTGGGGTTCATATAGATTTAAGAAAAGCATTGGTGGCCGAGTCGTTTGATGTGAGCGTTGGGGCTGCTCGTGGGAGGAAGAAAGGCCTTTATCTCTCCCGCTCAGATGCTTGTTCTCAATCCCACCATTGTTCCTACGTATATATTTATACATCCAGCACGGCTGTCGAGGCCACTGTGTGTTCTCACTGCTCCCTCAGGGCCGGGCAGAGAGAGAGGCGACTGAAAGCTTGACTTCCGCCCAGCCCTCTTTCACTTTTGGCTTGTCAGCTGACAAGTGGGAGCCACCCTGAACTATTCTTGTGCAGGTCCTGGGAAATCTGTCATACTTTCTTAATGTCGTTTCCATGGACGCTAGTACACTTGTCTATTCATAATGTCTAAAAGTAAAATGAGGCATTCTGCAATTATAACATGAGATCCACAGCTGTACATAGTAATGGTGTGTTGCTATTTTGCACGATCACTCTTATAGGTGTACCGAAATCAGAGAGAGCTATAAATATCTCGGTGCTGCCCTGTGCGGAACGTCCCCGCCCCGATTGCTTTAGATTGTGTGCGTAGCTAGGCGTGAGATTGTTGTGGTGTGTGTGTGTGTGTTTTTTTGTTTTCATGGTGATCAAGCTTTCAGAGTCAGAAGCAGACGCAGAAAATCCGGCTCAGAAAGGAACGGTGCTGCCAGATTTTACTTGTGCCTGTTTACATAAAGGGCTAGTAAATATCGAAGTGCCAGTGTGGTTTCTCCTGAATGAAAGATAAGAACACTTTGAGCATAAATCATGTGCTCCAGGAGACTTTTTGGTTTGGGTTTTTCTCCCTCACTCGTGCTGTAACTCATGTTATGTTGGGACTGAGACTAGAGTGAAACTGCTACTCAAAAAGAGGAAACCTGACGTATTCCCTTACTCGACTGAGTGACACAAAGCTTCGTTTGTGTACAGACTTAGCCCTCAACATTTTTTCAGCGCTCCGTCATCCGTATTTGGTTGGTTTAGCACCACATTATCAGCAGTCTAAAATGTGTAAAGGCTATATCACTTATCGCAACACATGATCCAGTGTTGGGGAAGCTACTTTTCAACGGTAACTTTTCAAGCTACTTATTAAAAGTGCTTAAGCTGCAGCCAAGCTCTTGCTTTAATATTGTAGTTAGCTACACTACAAGCTACAAAGACAAAGTAACTAACTACATTCTAGCTATTTCTTGCCACAGATTCTTGCTTCCATCTTCTCAGAGTTAGACTCCATCCTCCGACTCCGTCTCGCAGCTGCCAAGAGTACACAGACATGCAATGATTGTGCCTATTAGATGCCACTTTTGCTAATTTGACACAAATACAAACACGTTTCTTTGTAAAGAGAGAAAAAAATATATATATATATAGTTAGTTACTTTTAAAGCGCGATACAAGTACTGTGCGCTGTGGTCACGGCAGTCACATGCCTCTTGTGCCAGTTTAACTTCAATCAGAAACACCTGGTTGGTAGTGCCAAATGTTACTTGTAAATCTACAACTTTTTAAAAAGTATATTTGCTACTGATAAGCTACTGAAAAAGTAGTTAAGTTAGTAACGTCTCTAATTTAAAATGTTTAGCTATGACCAGTGCTTGGTGGTTATATAATGATGTATGTCCCTTAGACTTGCTAAGTGTAAGCAAACCAGCATTTCCCAGGGACAATGAGTGATTATTGTCGCTAAAAATGTCCAAAGGGATAATGGAGTGAAAGAAGGAAAATATAGTTTTAAAAAAATCTAAAATATATTCAAAATATAGTTGAAAAGTTAAACAAAGCAGCAAGTTGCATTGAGCGGGGTCCAAGGAAAAGTCGCAAAAAGTGGCACAAAAGCAACACAAAAGCAGCTGGCTTAAGTTAAAGAAGCAGCTAAAGCACATATTTTCTCTATAGTCCACATGGTTCAAGAGTTATAGGCCAAAACGCATTTACCTTTGCTATAGCGCCACCTATAGGCCAATCGTTACATTTTTCATTCTATTTTGAGATGTATATCATCCCTACTTGTTCATCAAGTTTAACCTTTGTGCATATAGACATGTAGCATTTTCAGCACCCTCTATTGTACTATGTGTGCCATTGTATACCACGTCCTTAGATTCTTAGCCTGCAATGTTTATACTAAATATGCCACGCCCCGCTGCAAATAATCCACTAATTTTAGCTGACCCTTTGTGAAATCCCAAAAAAGCTTCATGTTACGATATCATGTTATCATCCACAGATTAATTTGACGCCTCACTTGCCTTAATCAGCTATTTAACCTAGGAGGAGTTCAAAATCTCTAAATCTCACGAGTCCTTAGTCCTAGTTAGAAAGTTGTTTGGCTTAAGCCAAAGAATCAGCTAAAGCAGGCGTTTTCACTCTAGGCCACACAGTTCAGGCGTTGGAGGTCAAAACTTTTTCCTTTTACTATAGCGCTAATTATAGGCCGATCACCACGCTTTTAGGCCTATGCGAGATGCACATCATTACTACTTACCCACCAAGTTTCAGCTGCACAGTCTTTTTTTTTTCTTCAAGAGAAAAATGATAATAAAAAAATAGAATAATAACAATAATAATTTGAAATATTTCCCTCAAATCGCAGTGTGGCAGAAATTTTCCAATTAGGAAAAAAAGGAGAAATAAAAATTTCCCAGCTTTTTGGGATTCTTTCTTTCTCAAGCTGGACTTTTTCTCACATGTGCTTATGAGTGCGCTGTGAGCTTGCTAACACAGTACACACAGTAGCATTTCTAGGTGTAGTAAACGCTTTGTTGACCGTCGAGGTGTGGATCCAGTGCAGAGGATCTGTAAAGAGTGACGGCTCTTGTTTTGAAGCAGTTTTCATGTTAAACCTTGTGTATTTGGCCAGTGTTTGGAGGGTCCGTGACATGCATTAATGTGTGTGTGTTCCTTTTTTCACTTTCATAGATGACTGCAGTGTTTCCACGGCTGCTGTAGAGTCTGATCTCCAGGCAGCAATAACAGATATGGATCAGACTGAGGTAAGTGTGTTTAGGCTCTCGCTCTCTCTCTGTCTCTGTCTCTCTCTCTCACACACACACACACACACACTCACACACAAACATACAAAGAGAGAGGACAGTCAATCTCTTGTGAAACCTGTCTGTCTGCGCTTTTCAGTCCGAGTAGTGATGTTTGTCTTTCGTCACACTCGTCTTTCAGTCCCTCTCAGATGAGTCTGGGAGAGAGTTTTGCAGGGTGATGATGGTCGGTCACTGTGTGACCTCCTCTCTCTCTCCCTCACTCCCTCCCCCCCCTCTTTCTCTGCACTCTGGGGACACCAGTTCCAGTGTGACGCAGGTTCCAATGTGAACTGCTGAACTTGAGCACTATGGGAAACCTCTGGAGTGTTACATATATGAGTGTGATTCAGATACTACAGTGCAAGGAAACTGATCAAAAAGAGGCATGACAAGAGCACTGATTAAAAACTTCACAATTTAACGGTTTCATAGTCAGTTCGTTTCAACGATTCTGTGTTTGTTCTGTGCGCTTGTTGTCCCACTTTTGGAATAGTTTCCTTTTTCTGTGCTCTGCTAGTGTCTGTTTTGCTCAGTTTAAACACGTATCTGTGCTCTCATATGTTTGACAGTGATCTCACTCCATAGAATTGTCTGCATGGGGGCGTGTGTGTGTGTGTGTGTGTGTTTGAATTAGAGCTGGTGCACCATGCTTTCTTAAAAGATGAGCTCATGTGCTGTTTTTGCCTGGCGTGAGTGAATGAATGAAGGAGGAAAGGAAGTGAGTGAGGGAGCAAGGGAGCGAGCGAGCAAGGGTGTGGGTGAGTTAATGAATGAAGGAGGAAAGGAAGTGAGCAAGGGAGCGAGTGAGCAAGCGAGCAAGGATGTGAGGGACTGAGTGAAGGAGTGAGGGACTGAGTGAGCATCTGAGAGAATGAGTAAGGGAATGAGTGAAGGAGTGAGAGACTGAGGGATTGATTGAGAGACTGAGAGACTGAGGGAACGAGTGAGGGACTGAGGGAACGAGTAAGGGACTGAGGGAACGAGTGAGAGACTGAGGGAACGAGTGAGAGACTGAGGGAACGAGTGAGGGACTGAGGGATTGAATGAGAGACTGAGCGAACGAGTGAGGGACTGAGGGAACGAGTGAAGGAGTAAAGCACTAAATGAGTGAGGGAGTGAAGGAGTTAGGGAGGGTGTAGCTGGGCGGATTCCAACTCGGGTGCAAGAGAAATAGAACGTAGCTGATTAGTGGACAGGAAGTGGACACAGAATAAGGTCAGTCTTCCTAACACTTCATACTGTGTCACCTTCCTGTGGGAAGCCATATTGTTTTGAATCTTTTCCTCTTCTTTTCCTGGACACCTGACGTGGCTTCTGCAGCCTTTGTGTGTGTGTGTGTGTGTGTGAGGCAGCAGAAAGTTTGCTGCTGACTTTATCTGCACTCTGGCAGTCAGTGTTGCTCAGAATCATTCCTCAGCCTCCCGTCATCAGTACTCCTGAGAGGCAGGATTCTGGAAGCTTCTATCTGAAGAGGCTCTTGAGCTAATCGGCTGGAGGAGTGGAGTGTCATGGGGCTGCTGCGTGGCTCAGACAGAGTCTTTTATAAGTCATTTCGAGCCCTCTCTCTCCTCACCCATGGCCTTATTTGAGTCTCAAGTCCTCCAGTTCCTCAGGTCTGGTTCAGAATGACATTTCACGAAAGCCAGAGCTGCTGCATGTGTGCGCCAAAGCTACTCGGATGTGGTGAAAGGGCTACTTTTCGTCTGTAATAAATGTTCACAAGCATGTGTTAAGTATAAACGCCTCAAGTATAAACCAGGCTTTAGTCAGATAAACATCTGCGCTGGAGGTACCAGTAGAGGTCTGAGCCAAACTTGGTCATGTGATTCATTTGCGTTGAAAAAGCATTAATGTGTAAGTTTGCAGATTAGTTGCGTCTGTTAGCATTCCTGGCCCTGCTTTCAGCACTTTGGTAAACCACTGTCCTAGAGTATATCATCCAGGGTTTTTGGCCAGAAACACAAAATACGTGCAGTGATTTTTTTCCAGAAAAGTTTCGTTTTTATTACGGAGGTTATGGTTAGATTTAGGGACAGGCATATGATTATTTGGCTACACTAATCATTATGTTTCAGATGTCCTCAAAAATATAGTGAAATAAACTTGTGTGCCATATTTGGTCAGAGCCCATTCAAAAATGTCGACACAGGACCAGCGTTGGTATTGATAACGATATTAGATATTGTGCTCGGGTTAAGGTGAAGTGAAAATTTAGTGAGTGATTATATGTCACTATGAACACACCACAGCATAGCACATAGGTGCGCCACAATGAATTGTGACCTTTGCATTTGACCCATCCATGAAGGAGCATTGGGCAGCTAGCATGGGCAGTGCTTGGGGACGGTAGCTTGGTCATGAGTTTTGGGCAGTTGGTGGCGTAACGGTAGGGTGTTCGCCCCGTGCTTAGAAGGTCGCAGGTTCGAAACCAGGACCGGTAAAGTTACCACTGAGGTACTCATGAGCAAGGTACCGTCCCCAAGCACTGCTCCCCGGGTGCTGCCCTTGTTAGCTGTCCACTGCTCCTTCACGGATGGGTTAAATGCAGAGGTCACATTTGGTTGTGGTGCACTGTGTGCTGTGCTGTGGTGTGTTCACAATGACAAATAATCACTCACACTTTCACTTAGTGGTACCTTTATCTTCTTATTGTGGCGCGCACTCCCTACCGTTGCGCTACCAACCGCCCATAGGGAGCTGGTTCTACGATCAGGCTGCCGGTTCAAGTCCCAAACCGGTAAAGGTACCACTGAGGTATTTATGAGCAAGGTACCGTCCCCAAGAACTGCTCCCCGGGTGGTGCCAAAGTGGTACCTCAGTGGTACTTTTACCAGTACAGGATTCAAACCGGCGACCTTCCGATCACGGGGTGAACGAGCTAACTGTTACGCTACGCTGCCAAGTTTAGGCTCAGGATTATATTATGCCATGTGTGTCCTCATTTACTTTCTAACATCTGTGTTCTCCTTTTTCAAGTCTTGTCGGACGGAATTTCATTTTCACTTCTGCATTATTGATGTTTTTGCGTGCCTTTGAGCTCTCTCTGTTTATAAGGCGTTCGAAAACTGCATCTCACTCGGGCTTCGTTTAAATCTGATCTAATGAGGTTTTTATGGTGGTGTGTAATAATGGACGTATGATCATGAAACGTATCCTGCTTTGGCTGCTGGCCGTGTGTGGGATACAGCGTTTAAAAGCTCATCAGCGTCAGGAAGTCGTTCTGCCTGGAACCCGTTCTGTGATGTGTTGTGTATGCAACGGAGAGTAGTGCTCTTGCTCCCCCTGGTGTGTGTGTGAGCTATAACTGCAAGCAGATGTGTGCACAGAGAGAGAGAGAGAGAGAGAGAGAGAGACAGGGTGTGTGCTGAGCGAGAGTGCCGCCTCTTTTACTTGTTCTGCTCGAGGTGCCTGAACAGTCAGAGGTGCTGGGAAATCCCTCTACAGCCATGGCCCATTACGCCTCAACAATCGCTAATTCTTTTATTTCTTCTCTCTCCCGTGCTTTCTGTGACTCACACGTGCAAACACACACACACACACGCACACACACACTCACACACATGGAAAATGGGAACCGGGCCCGGTGCTGCTGGGAGAGTGGTCTTGGAAAATAGGGGTTCTGGATTGACTTGGACTGATGAAGACACCAGAGAGGCTACAGACAAACACACACACACACACACAGACAAACGACATCTATTCTCTAGTCTAGTCTTTGGCTTAATCATAGAGATAGGAGGGGCTTTCTGCCATCCTGAGGTTTCTCTTCCTCTCTTCATTCCCATCTTCTCCTCTAGTTGCTTTCCGTTCTCACTTGTTAAAGTGCAAGTTAAAATCCCGGCCACATATGTGTTCTGAGCAGCTGAGCGGACATTCTGAAGCCCTTAAAGGTGCAGGTCAGACGGAAGCCTAGAGATCTAATAGTGAGCTTAAGGAGAGGTGTATCGGACCATTTTCTTTCTACTTAAACTCCAGCGCTAGGTCAGTCAAATTTAACGTAATAATTACCATCTACGTGCCTCTGCTGTGCACATGCTGCTCTCAACACTCAAAACTGCTTGTGCCGTGAGTGTTGAGAGCAGACGAGTCCACCAAGTTCCACCCCGTATTCTTGCAATTATCTTTATTAAACTCTTTGTCTGTCCAAACTTTACCATGACACCTACACTTCAGACTTCAGTTGCAGTGCCGTTTGGCAGTGTGTGTTATATATTAGGCAACAAGTGAACATTTTGTCCGTGAAGGTGATGGAAGCCTAAAAATGTAAAATCATGAGGCGTAAGGATGTGAGCGACTTTGTGCCCGCTTGAGTGATGATTTGTCATTGTGAACGCACCACAGCACAGCAAACGGTGCACCCCAGCGAAATGTGACCTCTGCATTTGACCCATCCCTGAAGGAGCATTGGGCAGCTTTTTGGCAGTGCCCCGGCGAAGCGGTGCTTGGGGACGGGCACCTTGCCTCAGTGTCACCTTTACCAGCCGAGGACTTGAACCGGTGACCTTTCTGATTGCGGGGCCAACTCCCTAACCCTTGCACTACTAACTGAAAGTGAGTGATTGTGAACACAGCACAGCACACAGTGCACCCTAGCGACTTCTGCATTTGACCCATCCGTTGAAGGAGCAGTGGCCAGCTGACATGGGCAGTGCTTGGGATGATACCTTGCTCATGAGTACCTCAGTGGTAGCTCTACCGGTCCTGGGATTCGAATCGGCAACTTGCCGATCACCTTCCGGCAACCGTGCTAACCATTATGCTACCTACTGCCCCTCGTGTGACGGTTAAAAGACTGGATCAGAGCATCTCCAAAACGGCAACACTTGTGGGGTGGCCATAATGTTATGGCTGATCATTTCGATCTGGAAACACAGTTTAAACACTGCATGATTTTAGCCTCAAAAGTTGCTGTAACTTTCATTCGCTTTACCCCATTACTGTCTCGGAACGGAGCAAAACATTAAGTGAAGGAGTAGAAGAAGGAAATCTGGCAGGACTCTTCACTGTTCCCCGCCTGCATGTGACTGAGGGAAGCTCTCATACGGGCACATGCCCACGTTATGCAACACTGCAGCTGCCTGCTCGCGCAGCGCCATCAACGTCTGATTAGAGCCACGTTTTGCTGCACGTTCACCCCAAAGCAAAGCGTGCACTGTTCCTCCTCCACCCAGACCTAGGAAAAGGAGAGGAGATTGGACTGTTTTCCAGACATTTCGTGAGTGTGTGTGTGTGTTTGTGTTAAACCCTGGAGATTCCCTGTGGCCTCGAGTCTGGCCTTGCGTCATGTGTGCTGTTGGTTACGGTTGCTGTGGTTCCAGCTGTTTGCGAGTTGACGTTTCTGGCAGACGTAGTGATTAGTTTAGGAAGACGGAGATTGTTATGTCTCGCGCTTCCGTAACGTTGTGTATTCCGTACTCACAGCGGTGGTCAGCCGGGGCTGGAGAAAGTCTTGTTTTCCCAGAACTCCAAGATTTTCTACTGTTCGGGACTTGAACCGGCAGCCTGGTCATGGAACCAGCTCCAATTGGTAACACAACGGTTAAGGGGTTCGCCCCATGAATGGAAGGTCGCAGGTTCGAATCCCGGACCGGTAGAGATACACATGAGCAAGGTACCGTCCCCAGGCACTGCTCCCTGGGTGCTGTCCATGTCAGCTACCCAGTGCTCCTTCACGGATTGGTCAAATGCAGAGGTCAGGTTTGGTTGTGGTGCACTGTGGGCTGTGTTGTGGTGTGTTCACAATGACAAATAATCACTCACTTTCACTTTCAATAACCATAACACTACCAACTGGTAACACAACAGAATGGCTCAAGCTATAACATTTACGGTTTCTTAAATTTTATTTGCAGTTGCACATTTTGATTATCGCTTATATTTTTGATTTTGATAAGATGATCAAACCTGACCCTAGTAGCTACTGGTGGAATATGAAGCAGTTTAAAGCAAAGAGAGCGCATTTGGTGAGGAAAAAAGCATTGCTGGTTTGGTTTGACGGCATTCGGGTCAATCGGTTACGTTCCTCTCCCTCTTTTCCGACGAACGTACAGCAGCGTCCAGTTTAGCGGGTCTCGCCAGCAGCCCGACCCTGCTGGGACAGACGATTGAGTCCAAATGTGCGGCAAGCGGGAGCTGTGCTGGGCGGGGACACTTGTGAGAGCGAGGGGCATGGCAGCCTGGACGGAGTGGGAGAGAAGGGGGGAAAAAGAAAGAAAGAGAAAGAGCAGTGAAAAGATGCAGAGCAAGCCAGCCAAAGGAGAGGAAGGGTGTGTGCTGGAACAGCAGGAAAAGAAGGAGAAGGAGGGAGGGAGGGAGAAAGAGAGAGAGAGGCAGGGAGGGAGGGAGAAGTGGCGGATTCTGGGTGCAGATGTGTTCTGCCTGCTCGGTGTGGAGCCTTCAGCGGAGCTGTTCTCGGGCTTCATGGTGGAATCTGTAACGTTGCTGCACTGCGGTGAAGATGTACGAGCGACACCGCCGCCGATACACACTCTGGCCCAAAGAGGAGCGCAAGGACGGAGTTCTGCTGCTGAAGGTACGCGGAAAAGTTGCTGAAAGCGGAGAGAGAGAGAGAGAGAGAGAGAGAGAGAGTGTGTGTGCGTGTGTGGGTGGCGAGAAAGAGTGTGTGAGAGTTCTGGTCTTGACTGGGTAAGGGTGTGTGTAGCTGATGGACTAATTACAGCTGGCACAGGGTCCAGTGCGGGTGCCAGAGGTGTCTCGTCTCCCGCTGAGAGGTGTGTGTGTGTGTTGTGTGAGAGTGGGTATGAAAATGAGTGTATGCCTGAGGAAGAGGCAGTGTGGAGACCTTCCTTATGTGTGTGCTGTCTGCGTTGGGTGGAGTGTGTTGTATGTGGACTGGTGTTTTGTTCTGTCTTCTCTCGGCTTTACTTTCTCACACGATCAGGCCTGCTCTGGCTGAAGTGTGTGTGTGTAAGTGTGTGTGTCTGGCAGTCTCAAAGCATAAAGCAGACTTGTTCCCATAGCCGAGGCTTCTGATTACAGACTGAGACGATAAATGTGCGTGTGTGTACTGCCCGCCCTCACAAAACAGCCATCGGCGTCTAATCGCATTTTGTAGCATTGCCAGCAATCTTTACCAGTGCATGCAATAGACTCACACACACACACACAAACACACACACACACCCCAAACTGCAATGAAATGAGCAATAGATTTGACCAGCCTAAAGTCAAATGCCAGTTTTTCCATTTTACACAGATAAGTATGTGCCATGTGGAAGCCACACCTACATGTGCATACTGCGTTGTGTGTGTGTGTGTGTGTGTGTGTCTGTGCGCAAGTGGGCATGTGTGTGTTCAGGGGCTCTGGTTTGTGTTGGTGTCACCCTGAGCAGCAGGTGTGAGGCTGTGGGAGGAAAGGAGAGACTGGCCTTGTGCCCCATGGGGCAGTTATAGAGTGTAGCAGGGCAGGAACGGGCCACTGCACTGGACTCTGTGGCTCTTTGACGCTGTGTGTGTGTGTGTGTGTGTGTGTGCGTGTGTGTGTCTGTGTGTGTTACCTATTATAGATGTTAATGAGAAACTGCTAAACACTTACTGCAAACTTATTTTCACATGTGCACTTAGGTGATTCTACCAGAAAAAAATAAGTTACATTCCACCTTTGCTCAGTTCATTTCAGCGTATTGGGATCAACGATTTATTAAATGTTATTTGAAAATTTTGACAAAAGCTATTTAACGGAGTGGATCGCCATCTTGTTTCAGTGCGAACTGTTTCCAGTGCAAAAATCAAACAAAATCCTCTCAGTTTGAGTTTTATTCCCAGCAGTTCTAGAACTTTATCAATCCAAACTCACGTGTTTATTGTAAATAGAGTGTAATCTTAGGTTTGATTTCATGAGAGAGCGTTCACGGCCCCACAGTTTAACCCGTAACTCTCGGGCTCTCTCAGTGTGGAGAAGGGGATTGTGGGTAAATGTTCTCATCCTTTCTCACAGAGGCTGAGGCTGTTTCTGAGCTTCAGTCACCTCTATATTTAAACCCAATCTAATAGAGGCTATTTCATGGCTGTGTGTGATTAGCTGTGAAGGTGTGTGTTCAGTGTTGAACAGTAACAAAGTGTAATTCATTTTGGGGAAACCTTTTAACTTTAACTCCACTACATGTCAAAGTCAAATGTCTTACTTTTACTGTTGTTCCTTTTTACTCATGAGTGGATAAAACACGTACGTACGTCAAAATCAAGATGTATGCAGGAGGCACACCCATCAGGCAACAGTATACACTTTGTTTTGCACTTGTTTCGACCTGTTGCATTATGGGTTGCCCTGCTGGATGTAGTTACCCAACTTCAACGTATGGTTCAACAACAGTGCAAAGAAACTTGCCTCAATACCTATGGCCTTATCTTAGCTAATGTTTCCCACTAGTTAAAGGAAAAGTGCTAACTCTGCCTGCCTAAGTTCCTCAGTTTCTTCTTGCATCAATTTGCCTTCCAGTCTAAGGAAACGCACAGTGGTAAGCCATTCTCAGCGCGTTGGTAGCGTAACTGATAGAAACTTGGCCCTGTGATCGGAAGGCCGTCGAGTCTAGTCCCGAACCCATAAAGGTGCCACTGAGGTGATCCTGAGCAGGCGACCAGCCCCAAACAACAGCTGCCCGGAGACTGCCTAAAAGCTGCCCACTGCTGCGTCACGGTTGGGTCAAATGGAGAGGTCACATCTTGTTGGTGCACTGTGTGCTGTGCTGTGGTGTGTTCACAATGACAAAAAATCACCCGCTCACTAAAACCTTCCATGATTCATTATAGTGTTTCTGGTAATGTTGGATTTCTTGTAAAGATATACACAATGACACAGTTACTGTTAGATTAGCCATTAAAGAATATGACTCCAGAATGAAAATGAGTATAAGCCAAGGATTATTTGTCTTTGTGAACACAGCACAGCACACAGTGCACCAACAAAATGTGATCTCTGCATTTGACCCATCTGTGAAGGTGCAGTGGGCAGCTTTTGGCAGTGCTTGGGGACGGACTCTGAGTGCCTCAGCAGTACCTTTACTGGTCTGGGACTTGAACGCACAACCCTCTACTACAGTGTGTGTGTGTGTGTGTGTAATCTATGTTAAGTTGACTTCTCCTGAACACAGTTTTCTATAGGTGTATTTGCCCAGTAGTATCTCTAGACCCGTGTCTCTTGCATGCTTCTTGAACATAGTGTACACTGAGTATAAGCTGGGTTCACGCTCAACACACATCTTCCCACTTTTTGGACAACGTTGTGATTGGAGAGAGGACATGAGCAACACTGCAGTAAACCTGATGTTCATTCGGCGTGTGTATTAGATGTTGCTTGGTGATTTTCTGGCTGTGGCATAAAAATTCTAGATTAAAAGAACATCCGGGTAGTAACTATGGCTGCCCCATCTGCATGCAATGTGAAGTAATGTAGAAACATGGATGGTATACTTTGTGATATTGTCAGACATCACATTGTTGTCCAGCTCTGAAATGACCTGGATGCCTTACTGCCCCCTGCTGCCCAGCTTACAGAACGTGTGGGTGTGAGGGTGTGTGTGTGTGTGTGTGTGTGTGTGTGTGGGTGTAGTGGCTACTCTACCTTCTCAGTCTAGGATGTTAATGCTAAAAGAGAGCTTAGGGCACTTCCTGTTTTAATGAGGAATCCCACAGGACCTGTATGAGAAGAGTTTGCGTTTTTGTGTTTGTTGGAAGTTCTATCTATCATTTGTTCTCTATTTCTTTCTCATGCAAATACATACATCAGTTAAGTGTGCTGTGTGTGTGTGTGTGTGTGTGTAGTACAGTGTTGTGTATTGTTGCTCTCCTCCACCTACAGTACTGAAAGGACAATTGGCCTCATGCTCAAGGAAATACAGAAGTGATTTACTGCCTGGACATTCCGCACACACGCACGCACACACACACACACACACACACCATCATCATAATGGACTGAATGCAGTAGGATGTGGTGTGTGTGTTTGGGTGCTGTCTCTCAAGCTTCATCGTTCTTGTCATCTGTCAAATTTCAATGAAGTCTTTGTTTCAGTTTGTTCCCCACACACGCACGCACACACACACACACACACATCCAGACAGCTTTCTGCAGTGCCCAAAAGTCACGTGTGTTTCTGCCATGACCTCCTGATCTGTGAATTCTTCCCTTGTCTATTAGTCGCAGGAGAGTGGGAATGATATCATTTCCTGAAAGGACGAGTATATATGTGTGTGTGTGTGTGTGTGTGTTCCTCAGTACTTCATACTGGACTTATAGAGCAACATTTTACCTTTAGGGGGATTACATCACAGAGGAATCTCCATTAAGGAGCATGAGAGAAAACTCTGTCTCTCTCTTTCTCTGCCTTTCTCTTGCTCCATCATTTGTGTTACTCAAAACGCTATGGGCAGTTGGGAGCCCACTCTCTTTGCAAACACACTGGCCCCTTTGACAGCAGGCTGAACAATGCCAGTCTCTCTCTCTCACACACATACACACTCGCGCTAAGCGTGGGGGTGTGAGCCAGTCACATGCCACCTATGTGTTGGCGGTGTGATGAGGGGAACTGATGTGTGTGCTGATGGTTGTGGCATAATATCCAGTGTGACAGTGTGGTGTTGTCTTTGTGCAGCTTCAGACGAAGGCCAGCATGAAATGGGGGTGAAATGATACATCGAGTTATATCGATTCAACGAGCCCATACCATTGTTCCAAAATGAAAACACTGATCAGACGTTGTCTATTTTTATTAAAAGCACAACGGAATTATATTTTTATTATATTCCACAGCGGAGTGTAACCTCTGTATTTGACCCATCCGTGTAGGAGCAGTGGGCAGCTTTTTGGACGTATCTGGGGATGTTACCTTGCTCATGAGTACCTGTGTGGTACCTTTAATCGCTCTGGGACTTGAACCGGTGACCTTTTGATTATGGGACCCAGCTCCCTAACCGTTACACTACCAACTATGTAGCAACATTTGTAAGATGAAAAGCTTTTTTGAACTTTGTGAACGGAGTGCGTGACCATAACTGAGTCCATGTGGATGAGGTGCTCTGAGATCGGTTCCAATAGAACTGTGTGCATTTGGATATTTGGCTGCAGACCAGGAGGTTGTGGGTTGGAGTCTGGCTCTATTCTCCCCCAAGCAATACCACCACTAGGCCCCTAAGCAAGACCCTTAAGAGTCAGGGTCAAGTGACAACACACAGTAGAGTGAGTGAGTGATTTTTTTTGTCATTGTGAACACACCACAGCACAGCACACAGTGCACCACAGCGAAATGTGACCTTTGCATTTAACCCATCCGTGAAGAAGCAGTGGGCAACTAACAAGCGCCCGGGGAGCAGTGCTTCAGTGGTAACTTTACCGACCCTGGATTCGAACCTGCCACCTTCTGATCACGGGGCGAACACCCTACCGTTACGCCACCAACTGCCCACCAGTATTAACAAAAATGTTACGGGAATTTCATAAATAACTAAAATAATTGATTCCCTGTTATTCAAAAATGAAGGGTCTTGCTCAGGTGGTAGTGCTTGGAGGTAGGATAGAGCCAGACTCGAATCCTGTCCCAAGTTCACTGTGCTTTGCCCGCGTTGCAGCCCTGAGCAGAAAGACAGGGGGAGTTGGTAGTGTAACAGTTCCAATCCTGGACCGGTAAAGGTACCACTGAGGTACTCATGAGCAAGGTACCGTCCTCAAGCACTGCTCCACGGGCACTGCCCATGTCAGCTGCCCACTTCACGGATGGGTTAAATGCACATTTAGGTCAGATTATGTTGTAGTGCACTTCATGCTGTGCTGTCCTGAGCTCACAATGACTAACTCTGAATCCACAACCTTATGGTTCAGAGATGAGCATCGTACCACTAAACCTCCTCAAGTCAAGTAATGCTGAAATTGTCTTTAATTGTTTTAAAAACTAGTTAGAAAGTGTGCAGCAACATTGCAGTTTTTGTCAACAAGATGTTGATTATGGTGCTTTGTTTCTTCTTTTCCCCAGATTCATAGAGAGACTGAAGTTCTTTATCCTTTAGAGACCTGCACGGACACACAGGAGCTGAAGGAGGAGCCGCATGGAGGAAGCACCTGCACAGGTAAACACTAGGAATGTAACGGTGCGTTGATGCACTGATTCAGTGATCAGCAAGCCCACAATACTGATCCAACATCCGATCAGATGTCATACACAGTGGAACATCACTTTAAATTGAACAGCATGTCAGTTTTTATTAAAAGACAAGGTTTCTCATTTAAATACTGGTTGAGCTCAGGAATAAAACTGTTTTAGTTTTGCGTTGTGAGATGAATGGAAGTGGTCGTGCTAAATCAGTTTGTGATATTGTCTCGTACTAATCACTAGCTTCTGAATTGAGTCGTATACATACCTCACACTCCCACACGCTTATGCCCACTTGCTGCTGGCCCGAGAGGAGACCCACATCACTGTGACACTCCTCACACTGCACACTCAGATGGGCACTGTGTAGATGTTGAGAAAAGCCATACGGTCGTCCTAAACAGACCCCCCAGACACTGCGATCGCAGCCATTAATGCAAATTTAGCCAATCCCCGCCAGTTTATCACGACCTTGCAATTTTAACCGATTACTGCAACTGTTCTCGCAATTTTTGTTATTCGCAATTGTTGTTATTTCCAGCAAAACGCTGAGCCATACGTCAGCGAACTCACTTCCATGTTACGTTTAGAAGACGCCATGCATTTACCTTCAAAAATAACTAAATTGTTAACGGTTAATAAAAGATATTTACTCCCTTTATTTTTATCGTTAATGAATAATTATAAAGTATTATAAACTTCTTTCCGCAATTTTAATTCCTGCAGCTTTACTGCAATAAAAGCCCTAAAACACAGAAGCTTTCATAGCAAATATTTAGAAAAACTCCCGCAAAATCAGGCATTTCAGGCCGCAGCAGTCTCAAAAAAGGTGTGAGATTATAGATTCCCATAACAATTAGTGCTTAGGAGTAGTGAGTACAAATTAGCCAGCTGGTCAAGACAGCTCACACGTTGTGTGTGAGCGTATGTTTGTGTGTCTGTTTCTGACCTAGACTTATTTTTTTTTGGGAGCAAATTTCAGACTGTACTCCTGTACTATTTTACCAAGATATATTTTGTATTAAATGAATTTGAGAAAACTAACAGAGCAGCGAAGTCTGCATTTCATTTCCAAAGTTATGGTTCAAGTTGGGTTTAGCAAGCATAGGGTTACTGAGCTACAGTAATCATTATGTTAGGGCTGTGCAAAAAAATTGATACATCAATATATCGCGATATTTCCTTTCACGATGTAGTATATTGATTTCTAGCTCCAAAAATCGATATTTCCGAGGGGGAGAATCATTCACCACAAGCAGCCTCAGATAACTGACTGGCCACTTTAGTTTCTTATTTTCAACCTCATGCACTTTATCTTGACGTTTTTGGTGTCCACTAGTTCAGTGTGTTAAAATGCAAAGAGTATAAAGTTCAAATTCAGTTCTGAGTTATACTTTTTTGGCTGAATTATTAATGTAATGTGATTCATTAAGACCAACCAGATCGTACACAACAACTTTTATTTCAGCTGTGTTTTTACATTTTCAGTGAACTGTAGAATATCGCAGTATGTATAGTATCGCAATATATGGTGATATAATCATATCACGACCCGTTTATCGTGATCTGTATCGTATTGTAAGGTCCTTGCCAATACCCACCCCTACATTATGTAATGTCCCCAGAAGTGTAGTGAAGTAAATTGTGTGTGTGTGTGAGACACAAGGAAACCACAGACACTTAGGCTGGAAAGTGGCTGTCTTCCTGTCACAACAATATCGACTGCAAATCCCATAAGAGAGTCTATTTAAACCCCATGACATCAGCATCCTGTGTGAAAGTCTTGCAAACCCAGGATGCAATACAGTGAGCTCAGTCTTACTCACTTGTGCACACACACACACACACACACACACACACACACTTTAGGGTTAGACATAGTGATTACTGTAGCTAAATCACCCTTTTTTCCTGCCCCTAACTATACCCTCAAGTAATGACAGTGAAACTTTTCTGCTCGTTGTTTTCTTACTATTACTTTCACAAAAAACTAGCGGGGAAATCATTTTTCCACTTGAAAAGTAGGTCCATCTGTCTACATGTGCATGGTCTGAAATTGTCCGCAGAATAAACCTAGCTTAGACACAGTTCGAATCAGTTCAATTTTATCTCACCCTCTTCTCCTTGCTGTCTCTATGTCTCTCCCCCCTCCACCTCTCTCTCTCCCTCCCTCCCTCTCCTTCGTCTCCTCCCTGCTCTTTTTCTCCCTCTCTCTCCTCCTTTCGCTTTTCCTCCCTTCCTAACTCTGTCCCTTCCTCCTTCCCTCGCTAACCGTCTTCTTCCTTTCCTCCCTCCGTCTCTGCCCTTCTCCCTCTCCATATCCCTTGCTTCTTCCTCTGTTTCCTCTCTCTTCCTTCTTTCCTCCTTCTCTCCACTTCCCTCTTCCCCTCCCTTGCTCCCTCTCGTTCTTTCCCTCCCTCCTTCTCTCCTCCTTCCCCTCCCTCTCTCAGATCCCCCTGTTGAGGGTGTGTGCAGGTCCGCGTCTGAGATCTCTCTACCGGAGTCTGAGTCAGTGGGTGATGGAGACTCTCTCATGCTGCCTGACACACCGGAAGACACGGTCTTCAAGCAGGTTAGTGATGCACATACAAAAACACACACACACACACATTCTGGATTTGTGCAGCGTGTATCCTGACTTTCCAGATGTTTAACACGGGTTATATAAAGTACACTCATCCTCTGTCGTATTTCCCTCCCTCTCTCTCTCTCTCTCTCTCTCTCTCCTTCTCCTTCTCTCAGGATGAGGACTCTGCTGCCCTGACTGGAGACAGCACCAGTGGTGTATCCATGTCCTGGTCCATATCGTCCATTAACACAGACAGTTCCTCCATAGCTGCTCCCAGTGACCCTGTACCCCCAGAACAGGGACACACACCGCCCCCCATCACACCCACCGCCACTGACACGCCCCCCATCACCACTGGAGAGACCGAAGAGGACGAGAGGAAGGATCGCCTGACTGAGGTGCCGGAACGTTCCGTCATCCTGCGTTCGTCTGTCCGATCACAGTCTCCAACTCACAGACACAGCTGGGGTCCGGGGCGGAGCGGTGCAGCGGAGATGGACGGAGAGCAGGGCGTGTAAGGACACAGACACAGACACACACACACATCCAGACACACCCACACACACCCACACACATCCACACACACCCACACACATCCACACACCCCCACACACACACATCCACACATCCACACACACCCACACACACACCCTTCAGTAAATCATTTACCTCATTTAACAAAACACATGCAATTTTATTAAATGTAACCCTCCACGGCAAAACCAGTCGCTTGTCGCAAATTTCCAAAATGGAGTTATGATGTTTTCATGAAAGGGCATAAATCAAGCTTCAAAACGATACCTATATGGAATGAATCGGACGACATATGACTGAGATATCAACATTCAAAGGAGTCGGGTTTCTCCTGTCACGCCAAGTGAGAAACGGAGAAATCTGCCTTTGAAGTTGACTATCGCCGCGGCTACGTTTGTATTTACGGTTGAATTCCTCACCTCAAGAAAGTCACGTTTTTAGGATGGAAAAGGTGCGTTTTTCAGTGAAATTTATTCACAACAGTACAGTATAGACCGTCCACTGTTTCAAAACACTAAAAACAAAAAATCCAAAATTTTACCCCACGCAACATAAACACTGGTTTTCTCGGAAACCTCTGTTGCGACAAGCGACTGGTTTTGCCGTGGAGGGTCACATATAGATTTTTTTCTCGTATGCAAGAATGTTAAAGCTACCAAATCTAACAATCTAACTCGATTGAATAAAGTTGACTTTGACTTTTGATTCTCACAATCAATTAAAATCATCATCATCATCATCTTCTTGTATGTATTTCTCAAAATCTTTCATCTTGCACCAAGTGCCAAAACAGATTCCTTTTATATGACAACATACTTAATTCTGATTCTGAAAAGCTGCTGACACATAGTTACACAAACACCCACAAACGCACACACAAGATAGAACTGAAACCCAAGTGTTTGTCATGATCTATAATTTCCTGTCTAGGGTATCAAACAGCACAGGTTTGGCATGCAGTCTGTACATTCAGTGCTTTATTTGCACCCCGAATTTGTTTCATTTGTTTTGCGCTTTTATTTATGTTTTGCTGTCCTGTCTTCTCCCTATACCATGGCTCAGTGTGGTGCAGAATGCTGAAGGAGTGAAACCTGCAGGCCACAGGAGAAGGTATCAGCCCCCTTCCTGACCTAGTTAAAATAGTTAAACTTGTTAATCTTTTGCTCTCACACTCAGATTAAATTGGAACTTTGATTAACCATCACATCACATCAGCCTGGTACCGTGGCGTGGGGGGAGGAGACTGTAACTTGCTGTACATTTTTTAGAAATTATTTATGAATTATTTTTATTCGCACTAGTAACTTAACATGGAAAGCTAAATTCACTCCGTAAAGCTACTTTCAGTACATTCCTTGCCAAAACTGGCTGCTGATGTGTAGTGTTGTAGCCAGTATTTAAAAGTCTCGTTCTTGTCTCGGATTGGGTCGTATTTGTACTCGGTCTTGTAATGGACTCAAGATTTTATTTCAAGACTACAACTCTGAGAATATTACTGTTAAAACTCTTTGAAACCGATGCCGGCATTTTACTTAGTTTATTAATAAGTGTTTTAATAACTCAGAATCCTCTACTTATAGATATCAGTACCACTTTACAATCAGACTTTATAAAGGGTTATAAATGATTTATATTCATGAGGTTGTTGACTGATAATCAAGTTCTAACAGTTGTCCTACATTGATGCAGCTCACTATTTGGCGAGATCTCGGATCTCAGTAGTTGCTCAGCTTACCTTGTCCCCACATCGAAGGAAGAATCTAAAACTTCATCAGCTAGAGCCAGTAGCGTTACGGTCAGATGACGTGTTCCTCCTTATTAGCTGATTTTGATGTTTTGCTGAGTTGCTAGAAATCAGATATCAGTTATCTGTCTAAACCAACCTCGGTGTCTGAGTTGATGACTCCCCCCTTCCACCGTGGTGTTTCATGCTACTTTTATGACTAATTATTGATGAGATATTGACATTTATATCTGGCAAAAGGGAGCTTTACTGTAAAGTCACACACATCTCGCCAAATAGTGAACCTGCATCAACGTGTCACAATTGTTGGAACTTGTTTATATGCTGCTTATTGGAAATCATTTAGGAACCTTTATAAGGGGAGTCTTATAGTGGGACCAGGTTATCATATCAATTCAGTTGACCACAATTTGATGTCTGCTGATATTGTAAAGTCTGCTGTGATACAAATTTGATTTGATACAATTCAGGAGCCGGCAACTGATATGACTAATATCCTCTTGCAACTAAAATGTCATTTGACATTTTTATTCCTGAGCTCTGAGCTGGCTTGGCGAGGGATGGAAGAATATACAGTATATGATGTCTGATCGACGTTTTCATCTTAAATCAGTGCTCCGGTCTCTGCCTGTCTGCCTCTTTCTTTTATCAACTGTCTAACCTCTCTATCCCTCTTCTTTTTTCTGTCCTAGTATGAGCTGGTGTCCTTCAGCCGCCCCCCGGCCTGACACCGATGCAGTGACTGAGCGAAGGTAAAAACTGTTTACCAGACAGAACAAGACTGGAAATGTTATGTGATGTGTGATGTTGTAAGCACGGCTGAGTGTATTTGCATGGGAGTGTGTGTGTGCGTGTGTGTGCGTGTGTGTGCGTGTGTGTGCGTGTGTGTGCATGTGTGTGCATGTGTGTGCGCGTGTGTGCGCGCGTGTGTGTGCGCGTGTGTGCACGTGTGTGTGCGTGTGAGAAAAATAGAGCGAGCCCTCACTTCCTCCTCTGACCATGGTGGACATCTTTTGTTAACCTCAGATGAAGTCCCAAAGTCATTTCCTCTTGAGTGTAGTGTGTTTGTGAGTGTGTGTGTGAGATGCGGATGTTGTCTAGCGGCCGCTGCAGTCTCAGTTCTGCCGTGGCGGGACGTCGCTCAACATGACCAATATTCTCATTTACGTGTCCGGGCCTCAGGACTGGTAAGAATGAATGCTGCCAGGCTGATTTAATTAAAGCAGGTTTAGACTGGAGCTTTAGTTTTGGTTGTGAGTTTAAATGGACTTTGAGATTAACTGTGTGGCCGGTTTGGTCAGAAGTTGGTGTTTTAGTACAGCGAGTCTGTCTGGGCTTTTTGACATCAGAGCTCTCACCAGCATGACCTTCTCTTTTTTAGTGTAGATCAAGATAAAACAGTGAGTATGAAACATTGCTGTCTGGAGTGTGTCTTTTAACTCGGTTATACGGGTGCATTTTGCGGTGTAATGTAAGGAGTTCCTGGGTTTAACTTTTTAAGAAGGTCTTTCGGGAAATTGTAGATTCTAAAAGCTTAAAAACAGTAAACAGACTTCCTTTCACCTACTGACTTTAGCTAAATTACCTTACGAGAGCGTATGTGTGTATGTGAAGTCTGTTAACTTACGAGTTGGTATATATTTAATAGTATAATTAAATATATTTTGGACAAACAGGCATGCAATAAAATTTGCTGAACAGTGCTTCTCACCATTTGCAGATTCTGTTCGTACTTATGAACCAAAACTTAAAAAAGAAAACATTGGTGTCTATCAGAATCTTGGTGAAAACTGTGCAAGTGGGTTTTAAGAGCAAATTTCTACTGAAAACTGAATAAAGCCATTGTTTTTAAGCTGAAGTGCCTCACAAAGGTCTGAATGTGAGTGTGTGAACAAAATTCACTCTAACTTCTGAGTTGAGAGTAGTCATGGGCAGCTATGAAATTCTGACGCTATGATAACCTCAAGCTAAAATATCTCGGCATCATGGGATTGCTAGCCCTAAGCCATTTCTAATTCCTAGTAAGTGAGTGTGCCTTGTCGTTTGACGCGTTTATACTCATCGCACGTCGAGACATTTTTATTACAAAGAAAAAGTAAAGATTTCAGTAAACAAGTAAACAAACCTTTTCTCCGCGTCCGTGTAATTTTATGCCAAACACGCGGCAGCTTGCGTTCGCGTGAAACACCATAGACTTTACCGACTGAAAGACGCAAGTACGGCGATTGTTAAGGTTGTTGAATCTGCGAGCAGCAGATGTACTGAGCGGCAAATTGCGTTTGAAAATGCGGTTGTGTGTGCAAACTACAGTGATTAAATTTTTCAGCGGAACACAAGCAGCCAGTGCAGCAGATTCGTCATGTGACTGTGTGCAAATTTATTTCGGAGTTCATAATAAATGTTCTGGGCAATGGTAAGTTTAAAAACTAAGCTTGGCAGCAAGCCTACAGTGTTTACATCACCAATGCTAGAGGCGCTAACTACAGTAGCAGGTTGCAAATGTTTATTTAGAGTCCTTGAATTTAGCAGAGAGTGAGAGCTGGGTCGGGGCTTCATCTCCTTCTGCCATCGTGCACAGCTGGCGTCAGCTAGAGGGGGAGTGGGGAAGGGGGCGTTAATCTACACTTCACACCACATGGGGGAGATGCATCACTTCCTATCTTTGACAAGGCGTTAAAAAACGGGAAAAAAGCAGTGTGACGGAAATGTAGTAGGGTTTTGTAGAGTAAAGATCCCATACATTGCATGTAGCATGGAAATTCACGCTCTCTCTCTCTTTTTGTGGTTGTGTTTGTGGGTGTTTCATTTTAGTGGTTCCATTTGGCAGGCGGCAGTTCCTGGTCCTTTTAGCCTTTTGGTATGGGACGCTTTGCAGTAACCCTGCGTCTTCATCTCTCTCAGCTACAGTCTGGAAGGTTTGGCGGAGCAGGAGGGCTTGCAGGGCTCCGTGACGTGTGGCGATGACCATGGGCAGGACAGCAGACAGCCCGCCCGGCTGGACAGCGAGCAGAGGGGCTCACTGGTCTCCCTCACCGAGGAGGAGCAGGAGGCCGACATGGGAGACGGCAACAAACTGGACAAGCAGGTCAGCACAGCAGCGGTGTAAATCACCATGATTCAGTGTCTGCCAAGTTCACAAAGTCTGAATTTTGATTCAGTTCACTTCGGGGAAGTTGGTAACGCAACAAATTTTGACTTGGCTCCCGTGAAAGGTACCGCTGAGATGCTCATGAGCCCCGCACTGCTCCCCAGGTGCTGCCAAAAAAGCTGCCCACTGCTCATTCATGGATCATATTCAGAGGTCACATTTAGTTGTGGTGCACTGTGTGCAGTGCTGTGCTGTGTTCACAATGACAAATACACCTTGACGTACTTTGGATGTGGGTGTTTCATGAAAAGCCTTAGCATCAGCGTTGCTAACTAATCAATCAGATTACGCAAAATGCATGAAATGAGTTTTCACACATCAGCCGTGTTGCTATACATGTTTGAGCCAGACTCAACATGAGCCAGAGAAATAGTAAATAATATAACCAACAGCATGGGTGAAATAAGGTAACGCTTCTCAGCTACATATGAGAGCTGGAGCCAAAATGCTATGGGAGAGACGGCAAACTTTAACATTAGGCCTGAAAATAAGTTCCAATAAAGTCCAATGTCCCCTTAGATTAGTTTAATTTTAAGCTCAAATTACTTACTTTGTCAAATGCAGAGAAAACCGTCTTCATATATCTGACCCTCCACGGCAAAACCAGTCGCTTGTCGCAAATTTTCAAAATGGAGTTATTATGTATTCATGAAAGGGCATAAATCAAGCTTCAGAACGATACCTCTATCGAATGAATGGGACGACATATGACTGAGATATCAACATTCAAAGGAGTCGGGTTTCTCCTGTCACGCCAAGTGAGAAACGGAGAAATCTGCCTTTGAAGTTGACTATCGCCGTAGCACTCACAGACGCTTGGTGCGGTCGCGGCTACGTTTGCGTTTACGGTAGCCTACGCTGCATTCACAGCCACACGGATAGCCTACCTGCGTTAGGTTAACTGAACTCGGGAGACGAAGATGGATTCAGGAGAAATATCTTCACGCTGGTCAACCAGTGGATTTAGCGTAAATATTGAAGTAGAGCGGTCAAAACACAAACTTTTAACATTCTGCTGGAATTGAATTCCTCACCTCAAGAAAGTCACCTTTTTAGGATGGAAAGGGTAAGTTTTTCAGCCAAATTTATTCACAACAGTACAGTATAGACCTTCCACTGTTTCAAAACACTAAAAACCAAAAATCCAAATTTTTACCCCACGTAACATAAACGGCCGTTTTTCTCGGAAACCTCCGTTACCACAAGCGACTGGTTTTTCCGTGGAGGGTCACATATATTGTTTGCACCATAGGTTTAGCAGACCCCATCTCGAAAGTGTGCAGAACGACTCCTGTGTGAAATGCGCTACACATACCCCGCTAAAACACCAGTTACCGTTCATCGTAACAAGAAAAATATATATCATGAAGCCATTGCGGCAGACGTAAAAATCCTTAGGAACGTGGGTGTTTTTTATTTTTCATTGTGAACACACCACCGCACAGCACACAGTGCACCACAATGAAATGTGACCTCTGCACTTGACCCATCCGTGAAAGAGCAGTGGGCAGCTGACATGTGCAGCACTGGGAGGGAGCAGTGCTTGGGGACGGTACCTCGCTCATGAGTACCTCAGGGTAGCGGAATTTGAACCGGCGACCTTCTGATCACGGGGCGAACACCCTAACAGTTAGGCCACCGACTGCCCCTGTACATACTATTAGATTACACTGCCCTAAACTTCGCTAAACTAATATAAAAAGATATATTTCTTGTAGGATTTAACCCCTGAGAACAGGTCGGGCCCAGTCGAGCTTCTGTCATAACCACTAAAGCCGAAGCAAAGTTCTATAAAAATGAACAGTTATTCGTTCTGACACATTGTTCACCACTTTCTTTTACTCAGAAGCTTCAGTGGAACTGAAAAGATGCTGAAAAGTTCATAATTCATAAGTGTTTATTTATTTATTTTTGTATTCGTCTCAGAGGTCACTTCCAGCTGGAAGACGTGGCGTCCCTCCTCCTCCTCTCAGCCTCACCAAGTCCGTGTCCATGTCCGCCATCGGCCCCAGAGATCTGGACGGTGAGTGTGTTCTCCGCTGAACCCCCGGTTCCCTTCTCCCTGTTATACTGTACCGTTCCACCTTTCTGGGGTCAGTAACTGTAAACTGGCCTCAAACGCTGGAACGGGCATTCGAGTTTCCCCAAAGAACCACGTAACCAAAATTTGAAAATGAAATTCTCCGTTCACTCCCCTTGGTGTCGTGGTGATTTCAGGAAACTCCTCAACACTCCCGTCCCTCTGCTTTTCCGTTTGGGTGTTCACGTCCACCTCTCTGGTCGTCTCCCGACGTACGGCATCCGTCCGGTTTCACATGGTCTTCCTCTGACTGGCATCTTGTCCTTCTGTCCCTGTGTGACGGTGTGACACTTCGTGCCTGTATTAACTGGGCCTCGGATCCGACCCCTTTTTGCTTTTTAACACTGATTCTGGATGATCCCACACGCCCCCACCGGTTTCCCCCAGTTTTTTTTCCTCTGCTTGAATGGTGTTGCCGGTCCACTTTACGGGAATAAGCGCTTGTTGGGATTGGAGTGATCGCCTCAGTAGCCGTCTGTCCTGTAGTAACGCCTGCTGTGGTCTCTTTTTTGCCCGACACCGTGGACCCCGGCAGCGGCGGGAAGAGCACGGCCAAAGCGGCGAATCAGCTTCTCCTTCAGCGTCTCGCCCCTCATCCCCAAAACTAAAACTCGCTTTGCTATTGGCTCTTCATCCAGTGAGGATGAGGAGGCTGCCAGTAAGTAGAAACCTCCCAGAATGCCTGGCGTGGGACCTCTAGCACCCCATCATTCTCCTTTCTGTAAAGTGTGTTGTTTCTAGGGCTGGGCGATATGACCTCAAATCAATATCATGATTAATTCAACATTTTTCCTCCGTTACGATTTATCAACTTAGTTTGTTTTTGGGGTATTTTTTGCCCTCATAGTTCACGTGACAACACAGAAAGGGACAATACATGAAGAGACACTGAGGAGAGTATTAACAGCAGTTTGAATAAAATCAAAATAACTGACAAGCAAGATTACGTCAATTGAAGGCTC
Source organism: Distichodus sexfasciatus (assembly GCA_032718565.1). Classification (NCBI taxonomy): domain Eukaryota; kingdom Metazoa; phylum Chordata; class Actinopteri; order Characiformes; family Distichodontidae; genus Distichodus; species Distichodus sexfasciatus. Next base: position 1,023,955 of record JAVGVS010000028.1, on the reverse strand, counting down.
TGAAGGGGCAGTTGCTAGCGTAACAGTTAGGGAGTTAGCCCCATGATCGGAAGGTCGCAGGTCGAATCCCGGACAGGTAAAAGTACCACTGACGTAGTCTTACCGGTCTGGGATTCAAACCGACGTCCCCAAGTTACAAAGTGAAAGCATCGCTTGGGGTCTAAGATAAAGGTCTAAAGCGTTTTGTCATCACACTGCATGAAACTGCATTAATTGTTTCTATAAAAACTTAATTTTTCTCAAAATATAACCTCTAATTTCTAGAAGTAAATCTTATTTTCTCGTGAATTGTTTTGTGAAGCTTAAATGTCAGTATTGCAGACTAAAACTGTACTGTATTATGCGTCGTAACGCTGTGGTCAGTCACCAAAAATGAGCTTTTGGGCTCCATCTTAACTCCCTCTAGTCCGAGGAACAGAAAAGGAGCAGTGTGACGCTGAATAAAACCTTCAGCAGACCACTGCACCATCTGGAATGGTCATCTACCTTCCCCTGATAGAATATCAGTCTCCTTCTCTCAAAAAAAAATGTAGATGTTCTCCGTTATTGCTAGCTGAGGGAGACAGAATGGTATTTTGGGAGCAGTATTCCGTATCCTCTGTTATAAAACTGTTCATTTTGGCGTGTTTCTCTTTTTGTCTTTCTCGTCTTCCACACCGAGGTTTTTTTTTTAATTGGTTCTCCACGTTCTGATCCCAATAAACACATTTCAAAGGGCTCAGTTTAGATTCCACATCTGCTACCGGCTCTGTGTTGCTTTTACAAAACGGTTTAGCTCTTTGAGCGTGTGGTGAGACCGAACTCTCTTTTGTGTGAGGACTTATTTTTAAAGACGGGTGCTGATTTCTCGCCCATGGCTTACATCAGAGATTTAACTAAAACCACTCTCGAGGGTGTAGAATGTCATGAAGACTGAACAAACACCCTGTTTCATAACAGCTTGGCAGTCTTGCGTATGGTATGACGTACCACGTTAAAATGGAAGCATTTTTGCCTGTGTGTGCTTCCATGTTAGAGCCTTACGTTATATGTGATGAACCTGAGGTCAGAGAGGATCCTAAAGTCATTGAAGTTAGGGATGGATGATGAAATCATATCAGAATCAGACAATAACTGGTCTTTTGAAAGTGATCTTCATCTGACCGATTTGCCTGATATTTCCAGCCGGGATTGATCACATATTCATTGTTAGTCGGAAAAGTTACGCTTGTGCCAAGCATGTCCAAAGTTGGGAGTGGGATTTTATACACCCCACGCTTTCTGTCTTAAAATGTATGCCGTTATTTTTGTGCCAAAATTCTGAGCATGCAGTGGAATGTTTGTGAGCAAAATCTCTTGTCTCTACGCGCTCAACTCTGCCTGTGCTCACACTCGACTCTGCCATCGGTGGAAATAATCATGAAAAATATCAGTATTGGTCTATAATTTCCATAACGTGCATCCCTAATATTTTCTGATTATTAAGTTATACTTTTAAAAGTTTGCCTGCTTTCAGTATATTACACACTATAATTTCTCTAAATTGTATTTGCACAGAAAAATTTGGAATTGTTTATGAATTTTGGTTTTTTTACTTGTTTATTTCAGACTTGGGTACTTTCACAAGCGCATTGGGATCAATGGAGTGCAGGTAAGACAAGTTCACGTGTCTCCACTGTGTGTGTGTGTTATAGCAGGTAAGAGAACCTGTGAGGCGTGTGTGATAAGTAAGATGGTACAATCCCCTTCTCTGAGCGATGGTTAACAAGAATTAAGCAGAACATACACGTTTGTTTCTAATGTAGTTGGTAGTGTAACGCTAAGGGAGTTGACCCTGTAGTAGGAAGTTTGCTGGTTCGAATCCTGGACCGGTAAAGGTGCCACTGAGGTACTCATGAGCAAGGTCCCGTCCCCAAGCACTGCTCCCAAGGTGCTGCGTGTCAGCTGCTCACTGCTCCTTCACGGATGGGTCAAATACAGAGGTGTACCGTGGTGTGTTCACGATGACGATCAGCCACTTAAATTAACTTTTATGTTTTTGCTTGCAGCTCAGTGTACATTGGGCTACAAGCACCTGGATACTTTCAAACTACTCCAGTTGTGTCAGAATTACTCTAAAAGAACACACTATACTATAAAAGAATAATTATTAATATTTTGGGGAGAATGGGGTAAACATGAACACTACATTTTATTGCAAATTAAAATGAAACTGTTCAACATGATTAATTTCCGTGTAAAGTAGAGATCTGCTGCTGTCTGGATACACATAACAAAAAGTACAAACAGGCAAATGTTTCCAAAAGGTTTCTTTACTGGTTTTATTGTATGTTCAAGTTAGGGGTGGGCGATATATCGATTAATCTCGATATATCTCGGCTTGTTTCATGTGTGATGTTGTAAATTGACTACAGCGTGAATATCGATTGCTGATATTGATATCAAATCCTCACATTAATGTTAAACAGACAGCATGTACGTCACTTTTCGAGTTTGGCTTCTCTGCCCTCTCAAAGCAGAGCACTCACTCCCCCACCCATCCGGAAAGCTCTCCTAGCGCATTGTTACGTGCTTGTGGAAGGCACATGTGCGTTTTGTTGTTTTTCTCCAGTGAAAATATAGATTGATGGTGGCATCAGCGAATCAGTGGTGGGTCGGCGAATAGCTTTTACGCATTCGTCCACTGTCATTCCGTGCACAAAAACGCACATAAACGACATTCCTCGCGATGTAAACGCGTTGCGCGTGGGTGTTCGCGATATGGAACGCTCTCACTAACGACGCCGCGCTAGTTCCCCTTCATTACAGACAAAACCTATATTTTAGCTGATAAATACCAGCCACCAGCGTTCTACTCAAAGTACAGCTATTTACTTGAAATTATTACGGATGCACATTCATCGCATTATTGTGACAAGGCTCCGAGTCGCGGCATAAGGGATTGTGGGAAATGTAGTTCTCTCCCAGAAAGAGAAAATATATCAAGATATATGTTGTGTGTTGTGATACAGCGTAAAAATATTATGATATTATTTTCAGGCCATATCACCTGTCCCCCATATCATTCAGAACAAACATTGAATATTAATTTTTAAACAGTTTGCAATGACTTGACTAAAATATTGATTAAATCACTACATTTTTAACAGTTTATGAAGATCAACCGTATTGATCATGAGGGAGGAAACCATCGAAACATGTTAAAATCATTAGAGATCATCATGTTATTACAAATGTAATTTTTTATTATTATTTCACTAATCCCAGCAAACTCATAAGAAACTCATCCCCTAGTCCATGTAAGCCCAGTCTTACTACAGTATGCCTTACCAAAATATGTGAATTTCAATGATCAGAGTTCTTCTTCCCCCTCTCCCTGTCTCTCTCTCTCTCACTCTCTCCAGTATATCTGAGGAAGACCCCGGCCCCTTGAGGAGCGATAGTGAGGTCAGAATGTATGGGACCAAAGTGAGTCGCACCTTCAGCTACCTCAAGAGCAAGATGAGCAAGAAGAACAAGGTGTGTGTACGCGTCTATGCATGTGAAAAGGGGTTTTGTGTAAAAAGCGGCTAAAATCTACCATATTCGTACGTACCAAGGTCTGATTTCACATATGTCTTGACTGTTTGCGGTGGTCCTTTTTGCAGCAGTGCGTTGATGCATGTGTGTGACGGCGTTTCCGGGTGTCACTGATGTTGAGGTTGAGGTCACACCGTTGCTATGAGGCATCTCTTAAGTTGTGTTTAATATTGTGTTGAGGTTTTCTGTTCTTGATTGGGCTGCATTTTCTTTGAATTTGTCAGGCTGTAGGTCGACATTAAAGAGTGTGTGTGTGTGTGTGTGTGTGTGTGTTATGCGGGTGTGCACTAGGGAAGTTCTGCAGGAAACAGAGGCATGCTGTGGTTTTTTGCTCTTTGCTGCTTGTTGTGTTTACATATGCTTGCACACACATACACACTATTTAACTTTGTAGGAATTTGCTTTTGGACCAAAGGTAAGCAATATGATTTATTCAGAACATGGCCGTATGTTTACAGTAAAAGCACATCAGCAGCTAATTAGAGAGTTGAAATTTCTCTTGAGACACTGCAGTATTTGTCAGTTTCCTTTACTCATTACATTTAGGTGTCTGGCCTTGTCTTGGAATTGAGACTTGATCAGACATCCTAAATAAAGTGCGTTCTGTCCTGATTAGACCTAGACACGTGCAGAATACACACGAGGCAGAAAAAGCCTGTTCCGTTCTGTTTGTCTTTACAGTGTGGATGTTGCACATCCCTTCATTCAAACAGCATCCAGCATGTGTCCCAGCGTTTATTCACACACTTCAAAATGATACCCAAGACCACCATCAGTCATGTCTTCACGTTTTATACCAAGAATCAAGTCAAAGTGAAATTTGTTCTATATACCGTACTAGTATACGACAGACGAGACAACGTGGCTCCAGTTTTAAGAGTACAAGAACAAGAAACAAAGAACAAATAATGCACATAGAATAGGCAATATACAAATAGAATATAAAATAGAAACTTTAAAGTAGAGGTAGAAAGAAAGACAATAAGGGTGCGGTACTCAGCTTACAATCGTGGTCTTGGAGTTGTCTTTTACACTGAATGTGATTGAAGTCAGCAACAGTTTCAAAAAATCTCAGTGTATGAAATAAAACACTATCTTTTATAAAGTCTGACAAACATTCAAGTCGGATCTAGTAAGTGCAGATATTCTAACAGAAGTAACAGAACTGGAGTCTGTGCAATACATTCAGTAATTTGTGCAGATGCAGTAAGCTAGAAAAAGCGATCAGTGATATGCACAGCAGTGTTCAATATTGAGTAGTTGTGCAAATATGTAGCGCATAGTAGGACTCACAAAGATGTTTCACTGTGCTGAACATGAACATATGCTAACTAGAGGTCGACCGATATGGGTTTTTCTAAAGCCGATGGCGATATTTAGAAGTCAGGGTCAGCCGATGGCCGATATATGCTGCCGATATTTTTTTGGCCAATAATTAGACATTTCCCCTCTGTTTATGTAATAAAATACCTCACTAATAATAACAAAGGATACATGAAATTTCTCAACTTAACATTTATTTAACACTGACTAAACATAAATATAAACATAAATAACATAAATAAAACTGTAAATGTCTAAACAATAAATAAATATATAACATTTGAACTTGACTAATAATTTGTAAACAGTTACAAACTATTCCTGTGGGAAGATAAAATTGTAAACAACAATACAAAAAGGAGAGTGCAAATAACCTTTAGTTTTAATTTCTTAATCCAGTCCCTGAGTCTTCTTCACCCCACCCAGCCTGAATGTTGGCGTACTAAACTCGAATATCGGCCGACGCCGATATCGTAAAAAATGCTAAATACCGATATCTTTTGCTCGACCTCTAATGCTAACTAGTGGCTGCTGCGTTTGAAATGTTAGAGCTCTGCTTCATCTGAGTCTTTAGGAATGGTCCAAATGATATTTGGCTAGGTTTCGGGTGAGTGGTAACAGCTGTTTTTCAAGTTTAAGGTGCAAAAATAACTCTTGTACCAGCCACATGGTCTGACATGGTTGTACTTCTTCTCTGTGCATTAAAACAACGGCGTGTTTGGAAGCTAACATTTCCTAATGACCCCATTTAAAGTGTCATCTCCCAGTCCCTTTAAAATCCTGCTCGGTGAGCTTGTACCACGGTGGGTTGCCGCGGAAAAGCAAGATGCATTTGCAGTGAAACAAACACATTTCAGTGGAGGAAACAGATTCGTTCTTGTGTGAAGTGAAAGGGGTTGAAACAGTAGCAGGTTCCACCAAAGCTCAGAGATCATTATGACTCACTTTTTAAAATATAGTGCTATATATAGTCTGTCTTTCACATTGTAATTGTTTTTGCTTAGTTGAATTCTTTTCACTCGCTAGAGCATGCTCCGCTTGTGTTTCACACGGACTCTTATTAGTGACGCACAACGGCAAGACCTGATCCCTCTGTATGTGAAAGTATTTGTGAGATATTCTGTGCACAAAAACAGAAGTAAATGCGTATAAACACACAAATGACATGTAAAAACACGCTGTTCGTGAGCGTAAGCCGTTACTCGCTAAAATGCTACAGTTCAGTCAAATCTCCCTCTGTATTACAGACTAGCTGATAACTATCCACTGTTCTACTCACAATTGATGAGATTTTCAACGTTTATTCGGAATGTAGATCCGTCGCTTTATTGTGACACGGCTCCGAATGGCGCACGGGCATTGTGGAAAATATAGTTTTCTTCCAGAAGTGCCAAAAGCAGCTCATTTCATAGGCCGAAATGAGTCCAAATAGCTTTGAAATTACGCAAAACTTGTAGGTGTAAAAGTAGCTTTGAGCCAATTTGGGCTCCTTTTGGCCTGTAAAATTAGCTGCTTTTGGTGTTTCTGGGAGAGAACCACATTTCCCACAATCCCCCACACGTTACTCAGTGCTACGTCACAGTAATGGAATAAACGCTACAAAATATCAGTAAATGGCTTTATTGTGAGTAGAACTCTGGTTGTTGTTATTTTTCATCTAAAATATGAGTTTTGTCTGTAATAAAGGGGAGATGTGGCTGAACTGGAACGTTTTAGTGAGAGCCGCGAGCGCTCAAACACACTGCGCGTGTTGTGTGCGGTGCATCCACCTCCCGCTCGCAGTTGAATTCTCATGGATGCTTTTATCTCAAATATGCCTTTGCGTTCGATTGACGGAAATTTGTCACGTCTAGAATCCAATGGGCGGAAATCTGACGTAGCGACAGAGAACTTTAATCCCTGAAAAATTCTAGTTTAATATCGGGTGTTACAAAGGGCAAAAAAGAGAGCAGCAAAGCCCTACACCCACTATAACTCACTTCCTCTTACTGCCTATATGGTTTTGATGTCATTGCTTCTGCTGCTAGTTTGTGTGTGTGTGTGTGTGTGTGTCTGTGTGTGTGTGTGTGTAGTGAGCGCATTCTGAAGTAAGCTCATGGTTGTTGCTGTTGCTGGCTGTCAGTGTCTGTCATGTCTGCTGTAAGTAGAAGGTTTCTGCCTCAGGGTCGCTCACTAAAACTGCAGAGAAGGAGGTCACCTGAAGAGGTGGGTAATTAGAGGACGCACACGCGCACACACACACACGCGCTCGTTTAATACGATATGGCTGTAGTGTCAGCTGATGTGGCTGAATGTTAGTTTAAGTCTTTAATAAGTCTGTGTCTTAGGTGTGTCGGTTTGCTGACATGTTGTTTTGAGAGTTTAGGTATCAAGACTTTTTGCCGTGTGGTTGAGACTTCCTGCATGAAGTCATAACTTCTTTGCTTTGTTTATGAAATAATTCTGCTTGTGTGCACTGTGTATTTGACACATCTGTGGGTCTTTTAGCCTGTATTTTCGTTGCGGTTTATTCAGTCTTCATTCAAGTTTTTGGAGTTTGTTAGAATGTTATTACTTGAAAATAGTACTATATACCATAGATTATTTGGATACATTAGTGCTTTTGTTTATGTCCAAACTGCATTATGTGGTATGATCTCGGTGGGAACATATAATAGCTACACATAACTCACGTTAGAGAAAGTCTTCTATTTCTGGAAAAAAGTCATATCAATCGATTTATTATTGCCAGTGATGATCTGTCCTTTATCATTCCAATACCAGTCAGACAGTAATAATAGTAACTGCAGAATCCCACCCAGTTTTACTGGCGAATAAAAACAAGTTCAGTTTTGTCTGAGAACCGAGTGTTTCCCTCCTTCCTCTGTCTGTCTGTGTGTGTGTGATGAAAGTAGAGACTAAACATGGCTGTGTGATGAGGCTCAGTGGGGATCTGGGTGATGTAAGGATGCAAGTCTGCGGCACGATGACTGGCACTGGGGTCTGAGGTGACACTTCAGAATTTCTTAGATTGTCACCACAAACACAGCGATGCACAGCATCCGGAATCGTCTGGCTCTTTGGAACTGAAATCAGACTCTGGTCGTTATCTGAATAAGCATTGACATGGGGATGAGTTTTACTGTACTGTTCTGTCTAACAGCCACACCTCATTTCTTCAAATTGTAGCGTGGGAGAAATGGAAGCCACCACAGCAATTCAGCAACAAATGCTTTCATTCTAATGCAACAGCTTTTACAAAGACTTGAACTCAAATTTGCAATTATTTGCGAACACAACAGCATCTTGTGTTAGTAGTGTACCCTAAACATTACCCCAAGAAGAACACATCATGCTGCATAACGTGTTGCAAAATGAAAAACAGGGACATAACATTGACAAGTCCTTCTATACGCTTAAATAACAATATTAAAGCACAGATAAAACTGAAAACTTTTTTAAAAAATCCTATGATTACACTCATGATTGTGCATTTTTGAAACATGTTTGCTGTATATATATATATTTTTTATCTTTCCTTTTGCTGTTGCCTTGTGGCATTGGCCCACTGGTGGCTAATGAGTGGTCTAAAAGCATTGTGGAGGAAGAGGCTCGCAATTAGAATGACTCATTATATAAAGCTGGAAAAAGCCTTAATAAACTAAAATAGGAAACATGCAACATCTAAAAATGGGCGGTCTCAAGACTTTTGCACAATAAGCTATTTTCCAATATAAAATTAAGATTTTTTTTAAACCAATTGACTGGCCTAGCCATATGGACTGGAAACTGGAAATCTCATAGGACATGCCAAGATCACTTGGGTTTTGGTTTGACAAGATCATTCTTATCTCAGCTTGAGCTAGAACCACATAAGTTTTCGTTGTATTGTTTCAGTGTTGTCATGGTGATGTGCTGATATGCAGTAGTCACAACTCAGGACGTGTGAAGTCAAGTAAGACAAATATATTTCAAACATGTCATGGTGCAGCTAGTTTGCAAGCTATAAGAGATGCTCACAGTGCTCGTCTGCTTTTAGATTTGGTGTGTTAAAGCCAGTTCAAAGATCAGGGACGGAAGGTTCACACTGAAAAC